>LNAC01000723.1:37144-131437 GCA_002007465.1 Ailurus styani | reverse complement strand
GGGTCCTCTCGGCTCTGCGGCGGGCCCGCGACGTCGGGGCTCTCCCCAAAGAGATGTGCATAGTTCTTTCCCCCCTTAATTTCTGATTTCTAAGAAAAGAGCCTTTTATTTAAGATTGATTCTGATACTATAGGTTGGTCAGAGAATGCTCTTTGGATTATTTGCATCCTTTATAATTCACGAAGGTTTTCTTTGCAGTCAAAACTAGGGGAATAGTTCACATAAACTTAGAAAGAACAGATATTCTCTGTTTGTACTGCAATTTTGATAGTACCTATAAAGTCTGCATTGTTGCGGGGCGCCTGGGGGCTCAATCGGTGGAGCCTCTGCCTTGGGCTCAGGTCATGATGCCGGGGTCCTGGGATCGAGGACCGCATCCCGGTCCCTGCTCAGCGGGGAGCCTGCTTCTCCCTCTCCCACTCCCCCTGCTGGTGCTCCCTCTCTCGCTGTGTCTCTCTGTCAAATAAACAAATAAAATCTTTTTTAAAAATCTGCATTGTCGATTACGTTGTTGAGAACTATATTCTTTGATCTGTATTGGATTGAGAGACGTGTTAATTTCTTTGACTGTTGGTTTGACTCTATTCCTCCCAGCATCTGTAGCTGCTGTATCGTCTCTCCGCTGAGAACGTTGCAGTAAGGTATGGGAGCGAGAATAAATAATGAGAGTGATTGCTATATCTTCGTTGTGAACTATACCTTTCAGCTTTATACAGTCACCTTTGCTTTTTCAGGGCTTCCTGCTCTGAATTCTAGTATCAAGTATGAGACTCCTTTTCAACTTTTCTTGGTCTATATTTGTCATTCTTTTATTTTTAAACTCTCTAAATATTGTTTTAGTAGATGGGTTTCTCTTCTACATGGTAAAATGTCAGATTTCACTTTGTTAGTTATCTGAAAATCTTTGGAATTGGTGACTTAAATAAGCAAAATCCATGTTTATCTGATCAAGTGCTTGGTTTGGGTTCTATTTTATTTTTAATTTATTAGATTGTAGTCTCTGTGAACTGTTTTGTCTCTTCCTCTGTATGGAGCTTTTGATATAGCAGAAGTGAATCAAGGGAAAAATACTTCCCGAGTTCATGTTTATTTTGGCATTTTGAAATCCATCTGGCTGGATATGAAATCTTTAGTTATTGTTTTATTTCTCTGATGAACTTAAATGCACTACTCCATCGGCTCGGGGCATCAACTATGGTTGTCAGAAAGGCTGATATCGATTCAATGTTCTTTCTTTTCCGAACAGGAGGATCACACGTTCCTTCCTGCCAGCGTGTTCTGCGAGTTGTCCTGTGCGTTCAGCCCTTTTCCTCTCCGGTCTCCTGGGCTGGATAATCAATCATCTGGTCACTCAAATTAAAAGCAACTTAGACTTTTTCCTGGGATGCTCTGAGTTCTCTCTTTTACCTTACAATTCAAAAAAATTCTACTAAGATAAGTTTCAGCGTTGGCCCCTCAGAGTTGCTTTTCGCAAATATGACATCTGTTCTCTCAACGCACACTGACTTCCGAGTCCTGGCCACGTCAGCAAACTGCCCTTGGATTACGGTTTCTGCCTCTTGTTCCTTCGATTGCTCTCATCTTCTTCTCAGTGTGTCCCTTCACTCAGAGGCCGTCCTGCGCAGCCATTGCTGTCAACTCATTCTTATATAGGTTTGATTTATCTTGTGGAATTATCCCCAGTCTTAATTCACTCTTGTTCCTTCTAGTTTAATCTTTATTCAAAAATGGTTTAAGCAAATGCCTTCAGCTCAGGTCATGATCCTGGAGACCCAGGATCGAGTCCCACATGGGGCTCCCTGGTCGACAGGGAGTCTGCTTCTCCCTCTGACCTCTCCCCTTTCATGTTCTTTCTCTCTCATTTTCTCTCTCTCTCAAATACATAAATAAATAAAATCTTTTTAAAAATGGTTTTTACTTATTTCACTAGCAGTTCTTCTTTAGTTGTTTTTCAAATCTCTCTTTTCTTCAATCTTATTTCTGAGTATTTCTAAGATGGGCTTTGCTTTTTATAAGTTATTGTTTTTATAATTTACTCTAACTCACTTTGACATATTAGGTTACAGTAAGATTGCATCTGCTTTGAAGTCTTGTCTTTCTGGTAAAACATTGTCATTTTTCAGATCTCTGACTCTCTTTATTCTTCATATATTTCAGATGAAACTTTCATGAGATCAAACTAACATTTTCACTTGCTCATGTTTAAGTGAGGTGACTCTTCCTCTGTTCTTAGAAGAGGAGGTGGATCTTGGGAACTTTCTGGCTTCACCACCGCATAGCTCTAGATTCTGGAACCTCCTTTTATTGTTACGATGCAATCCCCAAAATACGGCTGCAAACTTTTTGAAATATTCAGACACAGTTATCTCTGCCCACTTTTGTCTGGATCCATTTTTCTCCTTTGTTCATACTGTCTTTGTCCCTCTTGCATGCATCCCACTCACAGAAATGTCTCCTCCCCTCGGGCTTTTCCTGGGTGGAAGGTTAGGGTCACTTAGAACTTCGAGGGCCCAGGCTGCCCCAGCACCAACCGTCTCTCTAGAGTCCGTCACTCACCTGCACACGGGAGCCAGCATATTTCATGGCCAGTTTCGCTGCCTTCCTTGGCTCTTCATGTTTCACTTTTGGACTTTAGCTGTGACTGAATGCTGTGTCTTCTGGCTCGCAGAGACGGTAGAAGTCACTTAACTTTCCATCCACATCTCTGCTCATCGTTGCAGAGACGACTCATGTTCCCCCAGGTTTGTCTCTACCGCCCTGGGATTTGGGGAACAGAGGCCGCCCTGTCAACACACACGGTCGTAGGTGGCGTCCCTGGGGCTTGGACTTTACTATCCTGCACGGAGTGAAGGTGTCCGGCCTAACAGAGTGTGTAGGGATCTGGAAAGATTTTAAAACTACACTGTTGTTGCCATTCCATTGTCCTTTTTTTTTTTTAATGGAAGTTGCTCTTGCCTTGATTCTCTTAAAGACTGTAAACACGATTTTAGAGTCATTTTCTATGTCCATTATTTTTCTTTCCTAGGGAACAATTTCTCTTGGTTTGGATTTTGCATTTAAAATATATACAGATATGACTTCTACATGAAATATATACCCAGTATATATAAAACTAATGTATAAATACATATACATAATATATATAACTAATGTGTATGTGTATATATACTGCATATGAATTTTTTTTTTTTACTGGGGATATCTGTCCTGCTATTCTTTTTTTTTTTTAATTTTTATTCTTTGCCCAAGGGGTACAGGTCTGTGAATCATCAGGCTTACATCTTTCACAGCACTCACCAAAGCACAAACCCTCCCCAATGTCCATAACCCATCCACCCTGTCCCTACCCTCCCACCGCCCAGTAACCCTCAGTTTGTTTTGTGAGATCAGGAGTCTCTTATGGTTTGTGTCCTTCCCCATCCCATCTTGTTTCATTATTTTTCCCTCGCTACCCCCCACGACCCCCCACCCTGCCCCTCAAGTTCCTCATATCAGAGAGATCATATGATAATTGTCTTTCTCTNCTGAGGAACACTACCTTTGTGTCTTTAGGATAAATACCCAGTAGTGCGATTGCTGGGTCGTAGGGTAGCTCCATTTTCAACTTTTTGAGGAATCTCCATACTGTTTTCCAGAGTGGCTGCACCAGTTTGCATTCCCACCAACAGTGTAGGAGGGTTCCCCTTTCTCCGCAACCTCGCCAACATCTGTCATTTCCTGACTTGTTGATTTTAGCCATTCTGACTGGTGTAAGGTGGTATCTCGCTGTGGTTTTAATTTGTATTTCTCTGATGCCGAGTGATGTTGAGCACTTTCTCATGTGTCTGTTGGCCATTTGGATGTCTTCTTTGGAGAAATGTCTGTTCATGTCTTCTGCCCATTTCTTGACTGGGTTATTTGTTTTATGGGTGTTGAGTTTGAGAAGCTCTTTATAGATTTTGGATACTAGCCCTTTATCTGATATGTCATTTGCAAATATCTTCTCCCATTCTGTCAGTTGTCTTTTGGTTTTGTTGACTGTTTCCTTTGCTGTGCAAAAGCTTTTAATCTTGATGAAGTCCCAATAGTTCATTTTTGCCCTTGCTTCCCTTGCCTTTGGTGATGTTCCTAGGAAGAAGTTGCTGCAGTTGAGGTCGAAGAGCATATGACTTTTATATATATGATTTTGTCTCTAAATTTTAGTCTGGTTATAACCTTGAGTGGAAGTTCACTTTTCTTGTTCTGTTCATGTCTTCATTCCTGGAGTCTTGCGTTACCTTCGCCCAGGCTCTCAGAGCCCCCAGGAGAACACTNGAACACCGCCGAGCACTCTCACCCACTGACCTGGTCTACCTGTCGGTCGGAGGCTGTCTGGCTCTTCCCCGTCTTCCACCTCCTTCAGGACAGTGGTTTCTCATCAGGGGCTGTGCCAAAGTGTGGTCACCATCATTTCCAGCCTCATTCACAGGCTGAGGACCTGCTCCAGCTTCCTCGTTCACACAGGGATTTCTGATTCTCTTCCCCATTTTGCAACCTGTCTTCTGCAAAGAGGTGAACTGTTCGTGCAAGGCCTACGTCAGTGCCGTTGTCCAGGTGGCCTATAACTCCAGCCCAAGCTTCTGCTTCATAAAGGTATATCTGGTTTCTGGGCACGGCTCCCTTTGATGGCTAATTTGTTGCCTATTAGGGAGTGAGTGTGGGGGATGGGAGTGGTTGTTAGGAATTTTCTTCTCAGGTGAAATCATGGAGCCATCTTTAGTAAAGAATTTTTAGGCACTTTTTCATGGTTTTATCAAATCATTTTAATTAAAACTAATGAAATATCAGTTTACTACTTAGCAAGCCGTGACTGGTTACCTAAAGGTGAATGGAAACAATGAATCATCCTCAGGGAATAAAAATATGGATACACAGATAGGACATATTCAGAAATATCTTGAAAATATACACAAAAATTCCACACATGGTAAATGGGTACATAATGCACAGGTACAGATTTTCTAGGTGAACGATCCATGAGGCAGTAATCTGGAAGAAATGGAAACAAATGTTTTACCTCAGGGTAACATCCTGCCATTGCTATGGTCTTTTTTGTCCCACGAAGAAATAAATCAGTGTTTCCCACAGAATAAAAGTGGCATTTACTACACAAAGAAGTCTCCCACGAAAGTTCCTGATATCTTTGTAAATCACCATCAGTAATTTAATTAGAAACGCTGTAAGTGAAGCAAGGTATCCTGTTGCAAATGGTAAAGCTTACATCAGTTTGATTTCTGTGATGAACTTTAAGGGTGAACCAACACTTCCAGAAAAAATGTCCATTGAGGTCAACGTAGCCGGGGGCTACTGAGTCAGTGTAGCAATTACCACAGGTGCTGCTGGTCAGCAAGGTGAGGTGGCATGTCCCTCAATCTCCTCAGCCTGCNGGGGGCTACTGAGTCAGTGTAGCAATTACCACAGGTGCTGCTGGTCAGCAAGGTGAGGTGGCGTGTCAATCTCCTCAGCCTGTACACTAGCTTCTGACTGAAGATCAGCCAGGTCGTAGGGGTAGCTCCTGCTCGAAACCAGGTCAGGCCACCTCGCGACATTCGTTCATTTTTCATGTACTGTTGAAATAGTTCCAGAAAATATGTACCCATATATATATTTGTGACTTTGTATGCTCAAGTCAGATTGTGATCTGACTGATTTTACATGGAAGACCTCTTGATCAACTCAAACTTTGGGACTTACGTCCTCAGAAATGTAACAGTGCAATTTTAGAACAATGGTCCAAACCTTTTTTTTTTTTTCTTTACCAGTACTAAAAAAAGTGAGGGACAGGACCCACACTTACCAATATATAGTGGTACATATGGCAGTGATTCTCGAAGGCAGATAATGCTACTTTCCTCCCACTGAAAATTACTGACAAAGCATACTGAAGGGAAAATACTCGGCGAATGTTATTTAAAATATATAATATACTTTATATTGAAGATGTGGGTATATCTGGGAAAAGAGTAAATATATATCTAAATATTTGTGTACATATTTCAAATATATGAAAAAATTTATTTCTTGATAATATACTTTATTTTCTAAATCCTTAAAATGACACTCGAGGAAGAAGTATTTCCAAGGTAAAATATAATGAGTGTTACATAACTAATAGTTTACAATTACATGATGAGATATTTTACAAAGGTCGACTAAAATATTATGTGAAAGACGATCTATTATTCATTTTGAAGCTATAGAACTTAGTTCCACTACGCATTAATATTTAAGGAATGCAAATTAGATGTCTATTTACCATCTCATCATTAGTGATAAACTTTAACTGTAATTTCACGACTCTAAATCTGACTTACTTCTCAAAGTTTCTGAGTGCCTAAGCACAGAAGGGAGAGTAAAAAAGATTTAGGTGGCAAGTGATAAAACAGTGGATGTTCATAATAACTGATAGATCAAGGTCAAGGACTGCTGCATCTGAGATCAAAGTACAAATTATTTCTTAAGGTTAGTTGTTAANCTCTGCCTGCCTCTCTGCCTACTTGTGATCTGATCTCTCTCTCTCTGTGTGTCAAATAAATAAATAAAAATCTTTAAAAAAAAAAAACAGTGGATGTTCATAATAACTGATAGATCAAGGTCAAGGACTGCTGCATCTGAGATCAAAGTACAAATTATTTCTTAAGGTTAGTTGTTAAAGGACAATGTTACCTCTGAATAAAGTACATCAAAACCACATATAGCTGTTAGAAACATTATTGGGGAAATGAAACTTAAAAGCATAATGTATTTTTTTTTCTTTAAAGATTTTATTTCTTTATTTGACACAGAGAGAANAAACTTAAAAGCATAATGTATTTTTTTTTCTTTAAAGATTTTATTTCTTTATTTGACACAGAAAGAAAGATCACAAGTNAAGCAGGCTCCCTGCCGAGCAGAGAGCCCAATGCGGGGGCTCGATCCCAGGACCCTGAGATCATGACCTGAGCCGAAAGCAGAGGCTTTAACCCACTGAGCCAACCAGGCACACCGCATAATGTATTTTTAAGGAAAAATATGTACTGAAATATACTTCTTTTACAAGGAACTCTGCCTGTCTGTCAGCCTTCAAAGATTATGAAGTAAGAATGACCTGTTTAAGCAGAAATGTCACAAACAAGATTTATAGATCATAGTTTGAGAATTCTTTAGTCTCAGTGCAGCTTTGAAAGAGAAAAAAGATGTTTATTTCATGGAACATTTGAAGGATAGAATTCAATGACATTTTTATTTCATTTATATTGGATATTTGGAGATTGCCATGGCTATATCAGTGCCTCCCAGTCCATAAGAAAATAAATTCCTGAAGACAGAGCATATCCATATTTTATTTATTTAGTTAGTTAGTTATTAGTTAGTTAGTTAAGAGAGTGAGTGAGAAAGAGAGAGCATGAGCAGGGGGAGGGACAGAGGGAGAGGGGGAAGCAGACTCCCCACTGAGCAGGGAACCCCAGACCCCCATGCCGGGCTCCAATCCAGGACCCTGCGATCATGACCTGAGCCGAAATCAAGAGTCCAGCCCTTAACGACTGAGCCGCTCAGGCACCCCTGAGTGTATCCATATTTTTAAAATATTCTGTAAAGACTTCCAACTCCAGTAATAACAGACGACGGAATTTCGACAAACTCCCTCTCAGGACAAGTTGGAAACCTTGGCGTGATGGTTAACTTTATGTGTCAGTGTGGCTGGACCAGGAAAGCCCAGAGATTTCCTTAAACATTATTCTTGGGTGTGGCTATGAGAGTGTTTCTGGATGAGATTAACATTTAAATCAGTAAATCAAGTACAGCAGGTGGATGGGCCTCATCTAGGACACTGGAGGTCGGAATAGAATAAAAGGTTAGTGAAGAATTCTTTCTCTCTGCCCGTTTTAGAGCTGGGAAGTCAGTCCTCTTCTGCCTTGGGACTCATACTAGGACTGAACTTACACCGTCTGCTCTCCTGGGTCTCCAGCTTGCCGACTAGAGAGTTGGGATTTCTCACTTCCATAATCGTGTGAGTCAATTTCTATAGTATATATATATACCTTGTGCACACACAGACACACACACACACACACACACACACACATTTGGGTTCAGGTTAATATACTGAAAAAATAAAAACAAGATGTGCACAGAAGAATCAAAGGCACCAGACAGTTAACAAATTAGGGATGAACTACTGAGTCAAGAAGCAAGAGAAAGCAAAGCTTCAGAAGGGTGAGCCCAGCATCCGGAAAGGCTATTTTTCCTTGAAAGCACCCGAGGAACCGTGTGGTATCTGTTGGCATAAAGTCCTAGAGATCCTAACGCTACATTTTGGGGTCTGCCCTCAGGAGGAGATGAGTGCTTGTATATTTTGAGGTAAAATACCAAAGGTTTGGAAACTGTGATAAGGAAGATCTAAAAATGAAGCAATCATTTGCCAAGACTATATTCAAACTTCAAATCATCCGACTAACCCAGAAAGCTCCATCAATGCCTACAACTGAAATAAAGTTTTTCTTAATGTTTTGATAACTGTAAACCTAGAAGAAATGCAGAATTTCTCTTTCAAAGAAAATAACATCAACCTAGGCCTTAAGTTACTTCTACAAACAATTTCTATAAGCAATTTACAGAAATGGCACACAATTAAAAAATAACCAGAACACAAAGAGAGACAAATGCCAATCAACAGAAGTGGATCTGCCATAGAAACAGGCCAACTAAGCCTCTAATACTGGAGTCATAAGAATAGAATTTTAAATAATGAGGCAAACTATGTTACCTGTGCATTTTTATATTAAAATTATTATTGCTACTATAAGTTCAAACATAGAAAAAACTTAAAATTATTTATTGGAAAAGAGCACAAGAACAGGCAAATCTAATTTTAAAAGTCTACAGAAGTTTGCAGTGATTTGTACTATGATTTCAGAATGTACAGTCAACTGCAGGTTTAAAAAAAAGTAGCTGAAAACTAATAACTGAATAGATGCAAAAAAACTACTCAGACTGAAGGACTGATAGAAAAAAAAGGACAACTTATTGTAAAAGAAACAATGAAAGGAAAAAAGTGAGAAAAACTGACTTTTGTTTAGGTGGACTGAGTCCCACAGAGAGGCCAGAGAGAATGGGGGGAGAAGCAGCATTTATTTTGTTTTGTTTTGTTTTGTTTTGTTGTCTAAGTTTTTATTTAAATTCAATCAAATTAGCATATACTGTGTCACTAGTCTCACAGGCAGAACTCAGTGACTCATCAGTTGCATATAAGACCCGGTGCTCATCACGACCAGTGCCTCCTTCCTGCCCATCACCACCCAGGTAGTCCATCTCCCCACCCCCGCCCCTCCAGCAGCCCTCCGTTTGTTTTCTGCAGTTAGAGTCGCTTATGGTTTGTTTTCCTCTCTGATTTCATCTTCTCTTATTTTTCTTCCCTTCCCCCATGTCCATCTCTTTTGTTTCTTAAATTCCACATGTGAGTGAAATCATATGCTATTTGTCTTTCTCTGACTGACTTACTCTGCTTAGCATAATACCCTCTCACTCCATCCACATTATTGCAAATGGCAAGATTTCATTCTTTTGGATGGCTGAGTAATATTCCATTGTGTATGTATACGTGTGTGTGTGTGTATATATATACCACATCTTCTCTATCCATTCATCTGTTGATGGACATCTGGGATCTTTCCATAGTTTGGCTGTTGTAGACATAAGAAGCAATGTTTGAAACTGGTCACAAGATACCATTCTAGGGATTCAAGTAGCCCTAAGTACTCCAGCATGATTAAAATACATAAAAAACACGTCTAGAGGCACTTATAGTAAAACTGTAAGATATAAATTACTAAGGAAAAAAATATTTAAAGAAGCCAAAGGTAAAACATAGAAGAGCTTAAAAGGAACAATCATTACCAAAAATGACTTCTCCACAGAAACAGTTGAGGCCAAAATACAGTTAACAATATCTTTAAAGTGTGGAGAAGATAATTGCCAACCTAGAAATAAATATCGTGGAAAAACTAGACTTCTAGAATGAAAGTAAAATAAAGACATTTTTCAGGGAAAAAAACAGTAAGAAAATTTTAACTACAACATTCATACTAAAAGATGTACAAAAACATAATTTTTAAGGCAAAAAAATACAATTCCAGATTAAGGACAAGAAATTCAGGAATATAATTAAGGATAATAAAATAAAAAAATACATGATTATAATTGAGAACATTTAAATGCATATATATTATTTATAGTGACTGATTAAATACTTAAAAATGAGGGTAAAATGTCTTGTGAGGAAATATATACATGCATACATAAATATGTGTATTTTTACATATACATGGGTTTGTGTGTATATCTATGTCTCTATATACATGTAAAATATGTAATATATATATATGCAAAATGAAATAGTACTCAGCCACCAGAAAGAATGACATCTTACCTTTTGCAATGACAATGGATAAAGCTAAAAACTATTATGCTTAAGCAAAATAGGTCAGTCAGACAGAGAGAGACAAAAAGCATATGATTTCACTCATGTGGAATTTAAGAAACAAAACAGATGAACAGAGGGGTGGTGTATGTAAGTGATGAATCTCTAAACTCTACTTATGAAACTACAATACAGCAAATATTAATTAATTTGATTTTACATTTTAAAAAAGGAAAGAAAAAAATAAGCCAAAAGAAGTCAATAAAAAAGAAGTAAAAAGAAAAGAGAAAAAAGAAACCCAGAAGAGTTAAGAGATAGAGAGTCAAATGGTAGATTTAAAATAAAGTATCTAAATATTTACATCGGATGTAAAGTGGACTCAAAGTTCTAAAGAAAAGGAAAGTGTTAGACTAAATAAAAAAAACACAACAAAATAAACTGCTCTATGCTATTTTAATGAAATATGCCTAAATCATAAGGTAGCAGGAAGCTTGAAAGTCAAAGAACAATAAAAGATATATAGCATTTAAACCCTAACCACAGGAATGTACAAATATTCACTCAAAAAAATAATAAATTTGGGGCGCCTGGGTGGCTCAGTCGTTAAGCATCTGCCTTCGGCTCAGGTTATGATCCCGGGGTCCTGGGATTGAGCCCCGCATCGGGCTCCCTGCTCAGCCGGGAAGCCTGCTTCTCCCTCTCCCACTCCCCCTGCTTGTGTTCCCTCTCTCGCTGTGTCTCTCTCTGTCAAATAAATAAAATCTTTTAAAAATAAATTAATTAATTAAGCTGAAAGCATCCCTGAGATTAAGAATGAACTTTTTTTACTTATCAGAATGGATTTAGCAGAAGCATTTTGCAAATCTAAAGTAGTATGCACCTAAAAACATGGCCTTAAACTATATAAAACATAAAATCGACCAAATACAAGCAGGTAAAAAAAAATCCACAATCACATCAGCAATTTATTTTCCCTCTTTTACCACCTGATTAAGTAAGCTATCAAAAATAGTGCTAAAATATATAAAATTTAAGCAATGCAATCAACTTCCCCTAATAAAAATGTATAGATGTTTATGAATTCACAAACGAACCTATAAATATAAAATATACATTCTATTCAAGCACATGTAAAATATCTGAATATTTTATTAGAGAATAAAACTAGTTTCAAAATATTGAAAAGATTGAAGCCATAGCAGTAACTTCTTTGATCACAATTAAATTAGAAATAAATAACATAAAGAAATACAGGTGTTTTAAAATTAAAATGTATAGCTTTAAATAAACCTCAGGTCAAAGAAAATTAAACTGAATACTAAAAGAAATGTCACCATCAAAAAGAGTGGTACAACAAATAGCATTTGGAGGGAAATTTATCACTTTATATACATGCATTAGAATAAAAACAAGCTGTAAAAATCTCAAAAAGTTAGGGGGAAAAAACCCAAGGAAAGTAGAATGAAGTGTAAATAAACAATGTCTGAAATGAATAAGAGTACATCATTTCAGATCATACAGTCATTATAAAATAATAAGATGACAATATAGACAAACTTAGGCATTTATTCCAATGAATTAAAATATTTATGAACTATACAAATTTCTTTAAAAATGTAATTTATCAAGACTAAGACTGACTTGTGAAAACTTAGCAAACTTAAATTTGTTTATAATTGTTCATTTGAATTAGTCATCAAAAACCTTTACACACACATAAACCTGCACACACACACACACACACACACACACACACACACACACCACAATTTCTAGTTTCCAGTGGCTTCCCTAGAAAGTTCTAGCAAACACTCAAGGACAAAGTATCTTCAAATTGCACTATCACCTCTAATAATAGGAAAGTAATTAAATACTTCTCAGTTCATATTATCTTCACTTTGCTTCACAGAAATTTTAAAAGGAAAATCTGTATTAAAAAAATGAAAGTCCACCCTTATAAACTTAAGTGCAAAAATTCTAAACAAATATTAGCAAAAAAAAAAAAATCAGCGTGAGCAAGTTCAGCAGCCTATACCTGACATGAAAGTTTGGATTAAAAATAGTAGATGCAAAAAAAAAAAAAAAAGGCAAAGAAATAAACAAGGAGGCGTGACCACAGGTTATGTACTTAACAGGTGGAGGTGTCCTGACATTCCAGTCCTGCCCTACGTGTGTGTAGATAGACTTTGTCCATTCCGATTTATTGGTGCCTCTGCTGGGCCATTTGTTTACTGTCTTGATTATTACCTCCGGGGGGGGGGAATCCAATAAAGAGGATATCCACCTAACAAAATGTACCAAATCAAATAGTGTAATTCTTCACATAAACAAAATAAAAAGAACAATGTTATGATCATCTGATAGAGGCATAAAATATATTGGATAAAAATACCAAACACTCATAGTAAAACATCTTAGCAACTTGGGAACAGAAAGGAACATTCTTAATGTGATCAACATAGATAGATACCTAAGACAGTTATCTTTCTTCATGGTGAAATGTTGAAAACTTTTCATTCAGCAGAGCAAGACAAGGATGTTTGGCTACAGTACTTGGGCTCTATGCTGTGTTTGAGGATTTTGCCAGTACAATAAAACAATGAATGAGTGAGTGAGTGAATAGATAAATGAATGAATATTGAAAGGGAAGAAATCAGGCAATCATCTCTCTGATTTCTTCCACAGAAAAAAAATATTGTGAAATTCCTAAAGGGGCACATTTGGTGCACTGATAAAATCATCTACAGATGAGTGAATGGAATTAGTGAGTTTTGCAAAACTACTGGATACAGGGACAATTTATAAATCATACTGATAGGCTAGCAGTAAAATGCAAAAATGAGAATTCAGGAAACATACCGTTTCAATAGCTTCAACACATCAAAAACATACTAATATTTTTAAGTTGGGTACAAAATATGAAGGAAACTACCAAATAACATTTAATTCTTTCAAATTAAAGAAGACCCAAGAAAAAGGAAAAATGGACCACATTCATGCAGTGGAAGTCTGAGTATTATAATGAAGAAAATATTCCCCCAAATGACCTATAGATTCAATGCATCTTCACCCTTTAGAGTTTTTTTTTTTAAAGATTTTATTTATTTATTTCACAGAGGGAGAGAGATCACAAGGAGGCAGAGAGGCAGGCAGAGAGAGAAGGGGAAGCAGGCTCCCTGCCGAGCAGAGAGCCTGATGCGGGCCTCGATCCCAGGACCCTGAGATCATGACCTGAGCCGAAAACAGAGGCTTTAACCCACTGAGCCACCCAGGCGCCCACCTTTTAGAGGTTTTATGGTAGACTCTTAGGAGCTGATTACAAACCGTGGTGAAACTACTGTGGGCCAAGTTACTTTTGATGGAAACTTAGATGGGAAGATTCAATGTTTCCAATTTCAAATCATATTATAAAATTGCAGCCTTTAAAGTGGTCAGCTGACAAACCAAGGAAAAAACAAGTGAACAGGACAGAAGTGATGATCCCCAAACAGATCCCCACATACATGAATATAAATGTATGAACTATTAGCATTGCAGATTGGAAAGGGTTTTTTTCTTTTTCAATTTTTTTAAACATTTCATTTATTTATTTGAGAGACAGCAGGAGAGCATGAGTTGGTGGGAAGGGTAGAAAGAGAGGGAGAAGCAGACTCTGTGCTGAGCAGGGAGCCGGATGCAGGGCTTGATCCAGGACCCTGAGATCATGACCTGAGCCGAAGGCAGACACTTAACTGACTGAGCCACCCAGGTGCCCCTGTTCCAGTTTTATAGAAATATATTTAACATATAAACATTATATATATAGCTATAAATATAGTTACCACAGTAAATTTAGGTGATATCCTTCCATCACCTCACATGGTTACAGAAGTTTTTTTCTTTTGTGATGAGGTCTTTTAAGATCTAATCTCTTAGCAACTTTCAAATATAAAACACAATATTGTTAACTATAGTCACCATGGTGTGCAATGAAGTCCCAGACTTAATTATCTTAGGAATGGAACTTTGTGCTCCCCCTCCACCCAACCCCCCCATCCTCCCACTCACCCCATTCCCATCCAGAGAGAGATAGAGAGCAGGAGAGCAGGAGCAAGGGTGGGGAGGGAGGGAAAGAGAGAATCCTAAGGAGGCTCCACACCTATGTGGCGCCCTCAGGGGCTTGATCCCACAACCCCGAGATCATGATCTGAGCCAAAATCAAGAGTCTAACACTCAAGTGATTCATCCACCCAGGCACCACATGGAAGTGTGAGCTTTTTGACCACCTTTGCCCATTCCATCGTCCCCTAATTCCCCCAACTCTGGCAACCACCAGTCTGTTCTCTGTTTGTATGAGCTCTTCTTGTTTTTGTTTTTTTAGACTTCACATATACGTGAGATCATACATAACTTGATTCTCTTTGTCTGACCCACAGTGCCTTCAAGTTCCATCCATGCTCTCACAATTGGCAGGATGTCCCTACCTTTTTTATGGCTGAATAATATTCCATAGTGTGTGTATGTGTATATATATATATGTATATACATATATACATATAATCTCCCTGCTGAGCAGGGAGCCCGATGCAGGGCTTGACCCCCATAAACTGGTGCTATGACATTGGAGATTATATGTATATAATTATATGTTATACATATATATGTGTGTGTGTGTGTGTGTGTGAGTGTGTGTGTGTGTGTGTGTGAGTGTGTGTGTGTGTGTGTGTGTGTACCACATTTTCTTCATCAATTCATCCATCAGGGGATACTTGGCTATTGTAAATAATGCTGCAATAAACTTGTATAGGCATTATTTCAAAGAAGATATTTAAATGGCCAGCAGGTACTGGGAAGGTTCTCAACATCACTAATCATCAGGGAAATGCAAATCAAAACCAAAATAAGGCGTCACCTCATACCTGTTAGAAAAGCTATTATCAAAAAGATGAGAGATAAGGGTTGGCAAGGATATGGAGAAAAGGAAACTTTGTGCACCCTTAGTGGGAATATAAATTGGTACATCATTATGGAAAACATGGACTTTGCTCCAAAAATTAAAAATAGGGGGCAGCTGGGTGGCTCAGTCGTTAAGTATCTGCCTTCAGCTCAGGTCATGATCCCAGGGTCCTGGGATCGAGCCCCGTATCAGGCTCCCTGCTCAGCGGGAAGCTTGCTTCTCCCTCTCCCACTCCCCTGCTTCTGTCCCCTCTCTCGCTGTCTCTCTCTGTGTCAAATAAATAAATAAAATCTTTAAAAAAAATTAAAAATAGAACTATGATATGATCCAACAATTCCACTTTTCAGTATATTTCCAAAAGAAACAAAATCACTAGTTTGAAGAGAACCGGCACGTTTGTTTCAGCATTATCTACAATAGCCAAAACAGACTTCCCCCCCATAAACTGGTGCTATGGCATTGGAGACTATATGTAAAGATAAATATTTACTTGACAAAAACATTGTCAAGTAACTCATATCAGAATATATGAAACCTCTAAGTATGAAAGAAATCAGATAGCCTAATTGAGAAAAATATCGTGCAAGGGACTTCAACAGTCATTTAACCAAAAAGAACAGAGAAAAGACCAACGGATCTCATTTCTAACCAGGAATATACGAAGTAAAGCTGCAGCGAGATATCACTGGTGGGTATCCACCAGAATAGCCGGAATTCGCTGGCAATAGCATGATTTAGCACTGGGTGTGGAAGAAGAGAAACTCCGAGGCCGCTGGCAGGACAATAAAACGGTCAGATTACTTCGGGAAAGCCTTCGGCAGTATCTAACATGCTAACCGGATATATTTCCCACGACCTAAATCTAGAGGCATCCATCTCACAGAAGTGAAGTCAAGTGTGTCCCAAGAGACGTATTCAAGACTGTTCACGGTAGCTAACACAAACGCTCATTAATAGTAAAATGTAAAAATAAAACGTAATAGCTTCACTCACAGGAATGCAAACACACACCGCAACATAAGGAATTTTACAGACTTTGGGAGCCAGCCCCCACACCGTACCATTCCATTTCTGCGAAGGGCTGCAGATGGGAACATCTAAGCTATGGTGCCCGGGGAGTCGCACTCAGGTGGTAGGCGGCTGAAGTGTTAGGTGAGCAAGGACGAGGTTACCGTGACGTAGAACAATGGTCACCTGCAGGGCAGGCAGAAGGTGTTGTGACTGTGAGGACGCACAGGGGAAGCATCCTCAGGTCTGACAATGTGTCTTTATTTGACCTACGTAAAGATTATATCGATGTTCTACTTACAATGATTAATGATGTCATACATTTATATTTAATGGAGTTTTCGGTGCGTGAATTGTATTTCACAATTAAAAGGTTAAAACATAAAGGACGCCCAGGGGGCTCAGTCAGTTGAGTGTCTGCCTTCTGCTCAGGTCATGATCCCCAGGGTCCTGGCAGCCCGTCCATGGGGCTGGACTCCCTGCTCTGCGGGGAGCCTGCTTCTCCCTCTGCCTCTGCCCCTCCACCCTGCTCACACTCTCACTCTCTCTCTCTCCCTGACAAATAAATTAAATAAATAAATAGATAGACAGATAGATAGATAAAATCTTAAAAATAAATAAAATAAAAGGTTAAAACATAAGAACAATAACACCAAGATTCCAGAGGGTACCCAGGGTACATCCTTCGTAAAGGATCCCTGTCACATTGTGAATTTCCTGGGCCATAGGTTTGCTGGTATTTTACATCTCAACAACAATCCTCCTGTTCCTCTCCTGTTAAGTACCACTCTTTGGCTTTTTGGTTGTTTTTGTTTTGTTTTGTTTTGTTTTATTGGTGGGTAGGAATGGGAATAGCATTGATCCCGTTCCTTAGATGAACGCTGATTGCTTCAATCAGATCACAGGAACACCTTTAGTTAGAATCTGAACTAACCTAATCAGGATGAAGCCATTTAACATACAGAGTTCTATGGCTTTTAAGAATTGATCAGGAATTAGTATCAACCCAATTAAACCAAGCCATGAAGGAAGTCTTGTTGAGACTCTAGTGAAATAATATTCCTTGATCATCTGAAAGAGCTACCAGAAGTCATGAATTTAAAGCCTGGAATTGTTACCATATGTGAGAATCCAGCCTTAGGAGAAAAAAACAAAGCAGAAGCAAACAAAAAACCTGCCATAGTTGGAGAGAGAAAGAAATTATGTCTTTGTCAACTCATAACCACTAGATCAAGACAAACCCAGAGATTGTCCTGTCTAGGGACTTCACAATTTTATGAGTGATTCAATTCAATTTTTTTTATTTATTTAAACCTATTTTTATTGTTTTTATTGCTTTTGACTACTCATAACATTAAAAAGCCCTAGTTGACAAATAGGAACCACAAAATTGCATATAATTAAGATACTATCATCTGGATGTGATTGAAAGAATAAATAGAAGACTATTTTGAGTTTAATACGTATTTGTGGGAAAGAACACTGCTCTGACATTTAAATCTATTTTAGACCCAGCTGTGAACAGAAGTGGAGCAGAGTAGAAAATGTGACCTGGGTTAAGGGCATAACCTCTTTTGATTTTAGTTTTTTTCATCTAGAAAATGAAGTTAAGATTAGAAGTCTATCTCAATGGGTTTGCAGATGATGGCAGTACAGTTCAGCAGTTAAGAGCATGGACAAAGAAATCTGAATAAAGTTGGATCTTAGTTCAGCTAGAAAATGCAGAAAATAATACTGAGGCCCTAGGGTTTTTACAAAAATTAAAGCAGATATTTTATGTAGAAGCATTTTGCAAAGTATATATTTTCCAAGGCATTTTTTTTACCTCAAATTTTATAATCAGTGCTTTATAAACCCAGTCATTTGGAAAGATAGGAATTCAAGGAAAACCCAGTATCCTATGTGGATTTGTCTAATGGATGTATTTATGTCTGTCAGAATAGAAACATTTAAGAAAGATTCCTCTGGGGCACCTGGGTGGCTCAGTCAGTTCAGCGTCCAGCTCTTGGTCTCAGGGTGCTGAGGACCAGCCCTGCATCAGACTCGGCACTCAGTGAGGAGTCTTCTTGAGATCCTCTGTCTCCCTCCTCTTCTGCCCCTCTCCATGTCCCCCCACTCTAAAACAAGTAAATAAACAAAATCTTAAAAAGAGAAAGAAATTCCTCTGTTGTCTGTATTCTCATTACTAGGTTGAACCATATGAAATTGCCATTTAAAACACAGAAAAATTGTCAAATAGGTTGTTGACCTACCCATTTAGGTTTAGAAGGGAGATTACTAACTTTGACCGGGAAGAGATCATTGGTACTAAAGTGAAGTTGGCTGGTCCATAAACTGAGTTGATGAAACCAAATCACCAGATCTTGAACCTCTGCTAACGTTCCAATACATTGAACTGTGATTTGAACTGGGTACCACAGAGTCTGTTGCAACTCCGTGGTTTAAACTAAGCAATAATAGAAGCCATTTCCCTGCCTGTTTGCTGTGGGCTTTTTACAGTAATTAGAATGTAATTTTTATTATTGTTTTGTTGTCACATTGAGTCATATAAAATTTCTGATGAGGAGGGAGTTCTTAACCATAAAGCTTTTATTTAAATAGAAGGAAGAAAGGCTATGAGAGGAGCTGATTCCCCTACTTAATTAGCATCTTTCCTAATATGCTTCCTGATTTTCTGCTGCGTCTGATTTGTCCATCTATCTCCTTCTGCACTATTTTATTCAATTCCCTAGTTTTCACAGTACAGTTACATTATAAATTTAATGAAATGATGATAGGTTGTGACTTCTGTAACGTTTCCTAAACCTAATCTAGCCAGTAAAACATGGACTCAATTCAAGAGGGCCTAACGTTTTTTGTTGTTGTTTTTTAATAATCACAGGTAAGAAGAGGCTGTCACACAGATCTCCAAAGTCTCAATATCATCTTAAATTTTGACAGTAACAGTCCAAGACATTTATCTCAATGCTCGTGACTTTCCCTATGGTATTTGGTACTATGTTCAGTTCGGCTTTGATTTAAAAATTTTAAAAAGTAAAATGCTAAAATAAGTACAATAATAATAAAATTTAAGTGCCAATCACTAAAAATAATAAATAAATATAACCCCTATCATTCCTTTAAGAAAAAATGTTACTATTGCACAAGGAAGGAAAGGCTATTCTCAAAATCTCTTCATCCTAAATCTGCTTATATTTATGGAAGAATAACATATTTCATCATCTTCATAATATAGTTATTTCATGTTCAAATCAATGTGTTTGCTTATACTTACAAAATACTGAGCTGTCAATTCATGTTGAAATTGCGTGAAAAATGTTTAAAGGAATGACTGGAGTTTTCACTTTTCAACCAATTGATATAGAGTCATTTGCACACAAGGAGGGGGAAGAAAGGAAATTCTTTAGTGAATTTAAGATACAGAACACAGAAAATTTAATGATCCAAAGCTCAAAAGATGGGATCATTACTTGGTAGGAAAAGAAGAGTCTTTTAGGAAATAAAACACGCAGGCCCCATAAGGTGTGTTTCTTGAAGCATTCCACTCATATACGGAGTCTTAGTAGAATATTGTTCACTGGGTGGAGTAAAATTTTTCTATTTCTGTTTTCAGTCAGTGCTTTGTCTCAGAAATAATAATGCACTCCAGTGGGAGCTGAGAAAGTAGCCTTGAATTCCACTCACGTTGATGACTACTACTGTTTATCAGTCATTATTAATTCTTGACAATTCATTGATAAATTTATTATAAATGAGGTCCAAATGAATGCTGGATAGGCATGAAGCTATACAAATAAACATAGCAATCTATATTTACTGAGATTTCACCTGAAATGCACGTGACAAACAATGTCAATGGAGTGAATTTCACATGATTGCAGACTAGAAATGATCTGTTTTATAGATTATTTTTCTAATTTCCATTTTTAACATTGGTTATAATCCTTTCCGTGAAAAATTTTGGAATGTGGATATGTGTTGGCTTTTTCATCCTTTAATGCAGTCAAATCCCTTCTTTTTTTTTTTTCCTCAAATCCCTTCTTTTCTTCCTCTTTTATTTCAACCTTTGGGATCATGCTTCAAAAGTCATCTGTAAATGCATTGTTTCCATCACCTAAATAATCTATCTTCCTGGATTTATTTTGGTTAATAATGTGGGTCAAGGTTTTAAAAGTAATTTTTAAATAAATAAGTAAATAATAAAATGTTTTAAAAATAATTAGTCCATTGTACACAATTGTTTATTGAATTAATATGCCATTTCTTCACTGATTTTATATAATAAATTTTTATAACAGAGACTCCGTCCATTTACTGATGATATATTTATTTCCAGTGCTATAGTTAACAGGCACAGTTTTAAGTTCCGGAAACAAAATAACAAGCAACAGGCAGATCTCCTCTCATGATCTTTATCACGTGAAGGGGGAAGATGTGTCAGCCAAATATCACACAAAGGGTTATTATAGGAGAGCATATTAAAGTGGAGCCTGACCTAAATAAGATACAAAGGAAATCTTCTCCAAAGAAGTGATGTCGAGGAGCAGTCTAGTGGATAAATAGTATTAAATTTAATAACCAAAGAAAGGTTCCAGGCATAGGGAACCACCTGTCGAAATGCCCTGTATTTTGAGGGAGCTGGTCTCACTAACCTGTGGAAAGCAAGCTAGTGTGGCCGGACTGGGAAGGGAAAGGAGAGGGTGGTGTGGGGTAAGGCTAGTGAGCAGGATGCGAGTCAGACCACGCAGAACCCTAGAGGCCAACGTAATGAATCTTTATAATCCTAAAATCACCCAGAAATCATTGAAGAGTATTAATTGGGAGCTGAATGATTAGCCAAGGAAGGTGATTCTAGTAACAATGTGTGGGGCAGTTGGAGAGGTGGGCCAGACAGAGGAGATGGTAGGAGCAAGATGATGATATACTGGACTGGCATGATAATATTGAAATAAATGGTAGTAGATTGACTTCAGAATGCTTTAGAATATAAAGCATAATAGCAGATTGGACACGGGAGGTAAAGGTGTACGAGCATATGCACTAGGTCTTAGATGTGTCTGCATGAGTGAAGAATGATGTCATTCAATGAGGAAACATTGTTTAGGAATGTGGAATATCCAGGCTATGAATTCTGTCTTACTCTATGGAATTTTATGGGATTTTGAATCATCTAAAATAATAGTTAACACATTTTGTCTGTAAAGGACAGAATAGTAAATATTTGGGGTTCCGCAGGTCACATACAGTTCGCAGTACATAGTCTTCTGTTTATTTACTTACTTGCTTTTTGTATATTTGTAATTCTTTAAAAAGATTAAAGAAAACATTCTCAGCTCCTGGAAAATAGAAAAATGGGGCCAAGATTTGGGCAGTGGTTTAAGCAATGAATACAGGTATGAAGGTAAGGGTGAAGAGAAGGCGATCAGAGCTAGCAACATGAATGTTCAACCTTGGGTACCATCGGTGAATGCTTACACTTACATGAGGCTGTGGGTATTGATAAATTTACCCTGGGAGAAATCACAGAATAAAAAGAGAGGAGGGTCAGTTCCTAAGAATAATGGTCTAGTAGAGGAAGAGAAGCTTACAGAGAGCACTCAGAGAGCCCCAAAGAAGTGCTAAGATAACACTAAGAATGTGGTATCATAGAAATCAAGAGTGGAGAGTGTTTTTAAGATGTAAAACATTCAAGAAAATTCAATCCTTATGAGACTTACTCCACTGAACAATGTTTACTACATACTGAAGAGATAGTCAATAATGAGTGGTTTCTGGTAAGGTAGAAGGGGTAGAAAGACCAGACTTTACTTGGAAGAGGTATACCTCTCCTATTAAATTTAAAAAGAAGAAAGGGGGGATGCAGATGGAGGTGGGCTGTAGATACAGTAGCGAGAACTTCCCATCTGGAGAATGTGGTGTGTGACCACGAGGGACAGGAAGGAATGGGCACGTAGTAGGTCTAAAGGGAGACAGAGAAAGTTAATAGCGCTGGGTAGTGCTGAGAACATACTGGAAGTTAATGATCATATATTTATGGAAATACCTGTCTTCAGTTCTATGAGATTTTTCTAGAACAGTGTGCTTAATTGTCTAATATAGTACAAACATCAAATGAAAACAAATGAGCAAAATGATATATGCATTTATCCTTTAACCCAACAAGCTCTCAAATTCTAGCAAAAATATGAAATAACATGTATAAAATTATTAGTTTTATACATATTTTTGATATCAAAATACTAGAAACATTTCAATTATCTACATTTGATACAGTAGAATCCATTTTCATTATGAAGTGCACCCAAATTAACATGAAGTGTTATATAGTTTATTAGGATGAAATTGGGAAGAACTCTATATATGCATTTGCAAAAAACAAAACATACAGATCAGTAACTAATGGAAACGGGTATGCAACCTTGTTTTGTGGCCTCACATTAACGTCCAGACCAAAACCTCAAATCATTCACTGTTTCAGTCTCTAGGCTCCCCAAACTCGAATACTTTGCCTTTTATTTCACTGAGATTAAAAAATTCTGAATAAAACATCTTTATACTCTTTCCATCAAATGTAAGCACATAACTAACAGTCTACCAAGTAGAAAGACTCTGAACCACCATTTGAGGACAGTTCCCCATCATTGAGCTAAGTCACCTGTCTCAGGCTTCTCACTGAATTTCCTCTGCTAAGTACCCCACACCAATCCACTTTCTTGAACCCTTCATCCATTAAACAAACATTTATATCGCATTCATGATGAGCTAGGCAATGTTCCAAAATGCTTTATAATTACTAACTCATTTAATTATCAGATTTTTCTCTCTACTACATTATTCCTACTAGAACGCATGATCTCATTTCCAACTAGTATTTCTCAAGCACGAATCCTGCTTTAGAAATGGGCCACTCTTCTGCTCAGTTCCATAGGAGAAGTCTTTGAAACAGTTGTATATACTGAGCATGTCCTCTTTCTCTGTCCTCACTTCGTCCCTTGAAGCCATGCCGATCAGGATTTCATCACCATAACTCAAACAAACAATTCTTAGAATTTCTAATGATCCCTACCTACAATGCCAATTCTAATAGGTGAATCAGGTTTTATTTTGTGGACCCAAGAAAGTCAGCATTTGACAAAACTAAGTTTTCTCCTTTCTCAAGTCACTTTCTTATCTTGACTTCCAGAACATCACCCTCTCTGGATTTTTCTTTTACTCCACCTTGCTTCACTTTATTGGATCCCTTTCATTTCCCTTACCTTTAATGAGTGGTCCTTCATTGGCTGCATATTATAATCATCTGGGGATTTTTTCTTTTCTTTTCTTTTTTAAAGATTTTATTTATTTATATGACAGAGAGAGAGAGAGAGATCACAAGTAGGCAGAGAGGCAGGCAGAGAGAGAGGGGGAAGCAGGCTCCCCGCTGAGCAGGGAGCCCGATGCGGGGCTCGATCCCAGGACCCTGAGATCATGACCTGAGCTGAAGGCAGAGGCTTTAACCCACACAGCCAGCCACCCAGGCACCCCGATTTTTTCTTTTATTCTTAATGCCCGACCCACACCTAAGACCCATTTCTGAAAGTGAGACCCAGACATCTATAGTTTTATAAACTCCTCAGAGGATTCCAGTGTGTAGCTAAAGTTAGGAATCCCTGCTACGCAAAGGAATGTCAGAGATAGCATCAGTGGTTTTCAAGGGCCACAACCTCTGATACATTCCCCAACCCTGTCCCCACTGGCTACTCCTCTGCAGCCACACTGGTCTTGCAATTGCACCACAAACACTTCAAGCATTCTTTAATCGCAGGCTCTTTGCATTTTACTTGAACTCTGTCGGCATGACCTTCACTTCCTTCAGAGTGCTACCCAGCCATCACCTTAGCAGAAGACTTCTCTGACCATCTGTGAAAACTAGCCGCTCCTACTCTTCACAATCTGCCCCACAGCTCTCCCTACCCTTTCCCCTTGCTTTGTTTTCGCCGTGGGCTTATCACTGAATATGTTATGGGTTATGGGCTAACTGTGTGTTTCCTTCACTAGACTGTAAGTTCTGTGGTGAAGATTGCGTCTATTGTCTGTTCTGCTCACTGTTGGATCCTTGATCCGTGGTAGGATCCACCTGACTGCTATAGGGAATCTAGAACAGTCTACATAATAAATGGTGGAATTTCTCTTTCTTTACATAAGTTTACTTTTTCTACTCTTTATATTACCATTCACTCAGCCTCAGGTTGTTTTATTTTCCTTCCTATTCAATGATGGCATCACAGAATTAATTTTGCTTTGATAGCCTTGTGCTCATCCATAAATTTTGTTCCTTAATGGCCTTGTTATTTTATTTTCCATTATGTCTTTACATTTACCACAATGATCTAAGATTGGTTTTAACAAATATCTGGCGAAAAAGTTCTTCCTATTCTCCCTTCTCCCCAACCTTAATCTTCTGGCTTTTTTTTACTTATTTTAGTTATGTAGTAGTAATTTCACAACATGAAGATCACAATATATATGTACTGTGTTCTAGAACTTACTGAATCCTTCAATACTTTTTCTAATAAGTTCACATCAAATAGGCTGAATTTAAGATCTATGATCATGCCAATATTTTCCAGTGTACAAAAAGAGGGATTGTAGCCATAATTTTATTTATTTTTTTATAATAGCAGATCATATTTTTTAAATTTTTTTAAAGATTTTTATTTTTTTAATTTTTTCAGCATTCCAAGATTGATTGATTGTGCACCACACCCAGTGCTCCATGCAATCTGTGCCCTCCTTAAAACCCACCACCAGGCTCACCCATCCCTCTTCCCCCCTCCCCTCCATAACTCTCAGTTTCTCAGAGTCCACAGTCTCTCATGGTTTGTCTCCCCTTCCGATTTACCCCAATTCACTTTTCCTTTCCTTCTCCTAAAGTCCTCCATTTTATTCCTTATGTTCCACAAGTAAGTGGAAACCATGTGATAATTGACTTTCGCTGCTTGACTTATTTCACTCAGCATAATCTCCAGACCCGTCCATGTTGGTACAAAAGTTGGGTATTCATCTTTTCTGATGGCTATGTGATATTCCATTTATATATGGACCACAACTTTATCCATTTGTCTGTTGAAGGGCATCTTGGCTCTTTCCACAGGGGTGATTATGGACATTGCTGCTATGAACATTGGGGTACATTTGGCCCTTCTTTTCACTACATCTGTATCTTTGGGGTAAATACCCAGTAGTGCAATTGCAGGGTCATAGGGTAGCTCTATTTTTAATTTTTTGAGGAATATCTGCACTGTTTTCCAAAGTGGCTGCACCAACTTGCATTCCTACCAACAGTGAAAGAGGGTTCCCCTTCCTCCACATCCTCTCCAACACTTGTTTCCTGTCCTGTTGATTTCGGCCACTTTAACTGGTGTAAGGTGCTATCTCAGTGTGGTTTTGATTTGAGTTTCCCTGATGGATTGTAGCCATAATTTTAAAAGGTGACCTTATGTCTTTTAGATGTACATAGGTGGAGATGAATCTCAGGCATTAGGCTACTTAATTATATTTTATTATTGCTAAATATACTCATTTGCTCAAATTCAATTATTACTCTTCCTTATGAGAGAGACTCATGAATTCTTGAGTTTTTTCCCTGCAGTTTATGTGGGTAGGTAATCTCAACCTCTGCCCCTTCCATCCTTCACCCTGTCACTGTGGAATGAAGCTGTAAGAGCCTCACAATGAAGCTATTACCCTTGTGTTCTTTCTAAACTTTGGGGATCTCCTTTTCATTGTGTGTGTGTGTGTGCACATGTGCACACATGCAGCCTTGTCTGGAGAAAGAGACAGAGGAAATCAAAAGGAAATATAGATAAATTTTCTAGGAACCAAAACCAAATTTGAAACCACATAAATATTTAAATGTGGGACTTAAAAATCAAACAGGTTATACCCACATTAATGAAAACTGTTTAGTAATTAAGTAATGATGTAAGTGTATATTTTATTTGTATGGATAGGGATCTACAATATATAGTGATATTAAAACAGCAGAGAATAAAAACTTGAATATTAAAATCCCATCTTTAGGAAGTCTTATGTATATGGACATTTCATAGAAAAGAATTAAAATCTATATATTATCATGTCAACTAGTTTTTAAGTGAGCTTATAAGTAGTATTGCTTCCTCCTAACTTTTTTTGTAATATTTCATCTGTTTTCCAATGAACATGAACTAATGTTAAAATCAGAAATAAAAGCATTTTGTTGGGAGGTGCTTAGCTGGCTTAGTCAATAGAGCATGAGACTCTTGATCTTGGGGCCATGAGTTTGAATCCCATGTTGGTTATAGAGATTACCTAAATAAATAAATAATCTTTAAAAAAAGCATTTTGTTAAGAGTAGAACAGAATTAGGTATTCAAAATTTTAATATACAACTAAAATTCCAAATCAGTTTCTGACCAAAGCACACTTAGTTTCAATAATTCAAATTATGACTTCTTTAATAATAAAACACAAATTTAAAACTACCATAGGCCTTACATTTAACTCCAAAATTCCCCCAAAGATTTTTCCTAAAATAAAGGTTAAGAAAGTCATGCCTGGATTCATTTATATTTTTAAATGCTTTTCTGAGAGTTCTAGCAAAGCAATATGTCAAAAAGAAGAAGAAGAAGAAGAAGAGATTGAAATTTAATTGAACTTAATTTAAGTGAAAACAGAGGAGATTTTTCACTTTTTATTCATGATATGATTGCATAGCCAAATACCAAAAAATAAAATTAAAAAATAATAGCATAGATAAGAGTCCATTAAGATAGTAAATTATAGAATAAATATGCAAAAATTGGCTGTTTTCCTTTATATCAGCAAATACTCTTTAATAAAATTGATCTGTAGTTTATTCTAAATTTTAGTATTGAAACAGAGTATTTTTCTCTACCTGATTAACCAGCTATCTTATTAAAATTATTTTTAAAATCCACATTTTCCACTAAATAATAGACATGTACCGAATATAAGAAAACGTCTTTGAAATAAAAAGTTTGAGATTTGGCTGACTGAGATAAGTATTGCCCTCATAATGGCTGAATATCAGCACAGCGCTTCATTTCCATAGTGAAGGTGGAAGGTCTCTAAGCCCCCGCTCCCTCTCCCCCTCCCCAGCAGTTATGGCTGTCACATAAACTACGTCAGTCTACACTACGTCAGTCTACACAGAAAGCCTGCTTCCTCCTACAGGTCAGTCAACCCCACAGGAAATAATACTCTTTAAATAAATAATTTTAACTGTTATTTTTCCCCGTACTCCACCAACACATCTTAATACATACATGTCAAAGGAAAGACAATATGAATGATATTTGCTGACTTTTAACAATGAGGGTTTTATGAGGAAAACTGGCAGATTTACCAATAGCTTACTTTAAATAAAAGCATGAATAATTGTTAAAAGCCTGAAAATTTTGAACAGAAAAATATTTCCTTCAAAATTCAAAAATAGCATTTTGCTTTCTTCCTTTTGGTGATAATTACATAAAGCCTGCAAGAATTGTATGACCCAGGTCAAATGTTTTTGAAAGAATATGTTATCTGCAAATCTTCTAAACAAGATATTATTACATAAATAATTCATATAGTCTGGAATAAAACAAAGACAGCAAGGAAGGCTGTAATGTGATGTGTCATAACTTGCTTTACAGCTTTGTATGCTTCTCACCACAGCTGATCTATGTTAACTTAGAAGAAAATAACGCAGAAGAACAAAACACTATTGTCGAAGAAAAAATTACAAAGAGATAAAGTTTAGTGTATGCTTCTAGTTTCATACCATTGGATTGCTGCTTCAGAATTTCAGGGGGAAAAGTCTTTATTGCTATTCCAAATGAAGCTGTATGGAATTCTGTCCAAAGTCGTCAAGACTGAATAATGCTAAGGTGTCTAATGAATACTATAAGTATTCTAAATATGATAATTTGATTTGTCCAAGATGCAAGAATGCAGTAATCCACCAAAAACCTTGTAACTACGTTGAGGACTGGTTATTCCATTAACACTATAGGCATCACAGAACTAGAATAAACTGAGCCAGACCAGTCTGTATGCTGCCATGGTTAATGAGTCACTGTTTTGTTTGAAATTTACATGCTTTATTTCCATTAAATAATCAGAATAAATACTGATTTATTTATCAATAAATGCTGTCAGATATAGTATGCTGTATATTATACTGCTGTGTATTATAATATGCTGTATATTATGTTGAAAATATATTTTCAACAAATCCCTGAAACACTGTAAATATGTAATGGACAGTCCAATAAATGTTAGTAATTCTAAATGTCAAGGATCTGAATAATGAGCTTCTTGTCATAAAAAAGTAAAAACCATGTCAGCGAGATTTGTCATCATGTGACCCTAAAAATCAATATCTGGCGATGTTTCCAAAGCATCACAAAATCCCTTATGTATCTACTTTCAAATTAATGTCGTGACAGTGAAATGTTTTAGGGACTTCAGATAAAATATAGACTATTTATGTTGAGTTTTTACCTCTAAGTCATTAAAAAATTTTTCTTATGAATTCCATTTCATAGCATCTTCCTAATTTTAAATTAATAATGTGGAAAATTAAAGAATATAAAGAGGTTAATATTTTATAATCATTCTATATTTTTTATTTTGAAAATTGTATTTATGTATTTGATAAGAGAGTACAAGTGGGGGGAGGGGCAGAGGGAGAAGAAGACTCCCTGCTGAGCAGGGAGCCTGACACAGAGCTGATCCCAGGAGCTCATGACCTGATCTGAGGGCAGCCACTTAACCGACGGAGCCAACCAGGCACCCCTAATTATGCTGTATTTTAATCTGCAGATGAAGTTGATATATAATTTGATCATATTGTACAGAAAGAATTACACTGTTTTTCAAACCTAACCTAATAGTGTATACATTAGTGTATACATTAAATGCAACATCAAAAAAATGTACCTATCCATATTTTGGGGGAGGATAACTTTTTTTTTAAGATTTTATTTATTTATTTGACAGAGGGAGAGAGATCACAAGGAGGCAGAGAGGCAGGCAGAGAGAGAGGGGGAAGCAGGCTCCCTGCTGAGCAGAGAGCCCGATGCGGGCCTCGATCCCAGGACCCTGAGATCACGACCTGAGCCGAAGGCAGAGGCTTTAACCCATTGAGCCACCCAGGTGCCCCGAGGATAACATTTTTGTGTATAAAAGTTTATCGTATGAATTTCGGAAAGTACTTAAAGTAGAAAGACATGTTGAAAAACCAGCCCAACTCATGGGCTCAAAAATATCCCCAGCTAAAACTGTGTTGTATATTTCAGACTCTTTCTCTTTATTTTTTTAAGATTTATTTATTTGTTTATTATTTTAGAGAGAGAGGGAAGGGGTAGAAAGAGACAGTCTTCAAGCTGACTCCCCACTGAGCATAGATCCATGAGATCAAGACCTGAGCCAAAATCGGGCGCTTAACCAACTGAGCCACCCAGGTAGCCTTCTTCCTCTTTATAGTATTTATCTAAATGTGAGTATGTGTACATGAATGTGTGTACATACTTTATATTAATGATGTACTGTAAAACGTTGAAGCTTTCACATGGAAGCTTGTGTTCACGATCCAGGGTATTAAGAAAAATTCTCAGGTATAGATAAATAAAAGAGATCAAAGTTATTGTTAGTCCCAGAAGTAAACAACTATTATTATTGTAAAACAACTACTATTGTCCATGTTTCCAGGAATTCCAATTATTCAATTATCTGGATGTACCCAGATTTACTAAACCACAAATATCTACAAGAGTACATTAAGATGAATTCTTAAAAGTGACTTACGAGAGTATTTCTGTACATGTGGCAATGTGACTGTGGAAAAATCCACAGATCTTCAAGGCCATTAGTAGTGTATGAAAATCCACGGTCCTCATACCTTTGTCAATACTGGATATTTTGTCATGTGTGTTGGCCTATTTAATAGACCTTAAATAGAATTTAATTGTTGTTTGAAGTTGCTTTTCTTTAGTTACAAGGGAATTTGAATACTTATTTGAAAAAATTTCCTAGCTAATGTGCTTCTTTCGAGCATGACTTGCTAATGTCTTCGCCTGTGTTTTGTTGGTATGATTGTCTTTTCTTCAGTGATTTGTGAGAACATCATCACTGAAGACACCATCGGTGTTACACCTGATGCATTCTCCCAAGCCTGTCACCTGACTTCATGTCATGCTAATGGCAATTTCTGATAGACAATGCACATGGTTTTGCTTTTGATATTCTTAGGGAAGTCCTTTTTTAGCTTCAAATCCATTAAAGTATCTACTGGCATCTTACTTTACTGTGTATGGTTTACTGTTATTTGCTTTTAACTCATTTTCTATATTTTGAAACATGGAGTGCCTTGACTATTTTTGCTGATTTTTTTCTAAACAGCCTTTTAATATAGAACTAGGGTTTGAATCATCCATTTTTCTCTCTGCATAAGTGCTATCTGTATGGTATGGTAAAAATAATACTCATTTTAATCAATTCTGTGTATTTAAGGGTACTTTTAGAAAGAAGAAAATATTCACTTATCTAGTCGCCTCCCTTTATCTGCGGGGGATGCAGTCCAAGACCCCAGCGGATGCCTGGAACCATGGATGCTTGCCTATTCTATATACTGTTTTTTCCTATAAGTGCATCTCTATGATAAAATTTAACTTACAAATTAGGCACAGTCAGAGACTAACAATAATAATAATAAATAGATAAACAATAACAATATAACAATAAAAATAAATAAATAGGTGACTATGTGGTCTCTGTCGAAATACCGTATTGTACTGTGCTCACCGTGTTGTGATAAAACGTGTGACGAGATGGAGAGGTGACTGATTTCGGTGCTGTGACACAGCGTTAGACCACTACTGACCTTCTGACGAAATGGCAGAAGGAGCACGGGCTTCTGGACCCCTACTGACCAGGAGTAACTGAAACTATGGAAAGTAAGCACCCTGGGTAAGGGGGAGGGGTGGAATCACTGTATTTCCTTCAGCTGGTCAGTGGTTTGATCAAAACAAGTGAATGGATAGGGGCACCTGGTGGCTCAGTCAGGGAAGCGTTGACTCACAGTTTCAGCTCAGGTCATGATTTCAGGGTCCTGGGGTCATGCCCCACGTCAGGCTCTGCGCTCAGCACGGAGTCTGCTTGAGGGGTTTTCTCCCTCTCCCTCTGCCCTTCTCCCCGACACCCCTCTCTAAAATAAATAAACAAATCTTAAAGAAAAGAGGCACAAGTAAGTGGACAAATAAACAAATTTGGCATCTCGACATACAGGTGGGATGAGGATGGCACTGGGCTCAGGCGCCACACCGTAAATGATTAATCACGAAAAGGTCCTTCCACGCTGATTTTGCACAGTGTGATTCTACTTCATCTATTCGGATATGTCTTGTCCAATATCTGTCCATTTAGCCTGACGTAACATATGAGGGCTCTTTACTTAGAATTTTATAAAAACAAGTAGAGGATGACTGAACATCCTGTGATGGATACAATTCACTCAGACAATTTGTCAGAAAGACTCATAAGATGAACTGTAAAGGATTCAAAGTGGACTGAAATGTGTGTCTTTAGTTCCTTCTCATTAAACGACTAATGATATTTCTTCAATACAGTGGCTAGGATCCTGCTCAGTCTAAATTTCTTTCTTTCCTAGCTCCTCAGATGGAACTGGGATAGAAGTTACTTCTGTCGAGACCCTAATTTACAGCGTCAGGCAAGTCTGTTTCTCTTCACGACGGAGGAAATATTGAGATAATGATACACTGCTCTGTGTACAGGACGAGAGCGCCAGAGGCGGCCCGTCTCTGCAGCTGTGCCTTCCCCTGTGCTCAGCTACCCAGGGCGAGGCTCCGAGGCCCAGGGAGGATGCTCAGCCCCTTTTGACACGAGTAGCCACTTCTCATTTGCTGTATTAGGTAAAACCGCTCACTTGGCAGGGTTTGTAAGTATGAGCCCTCGTGAGGTAGCCTTCAGTCAAGAACTTGCTTCACATTTTATACGCAGCAATGCTAGCTTCTATTTCTTCTAGCAAATACCCCAGTTCTACCATTTAAATCCAAGTAGTTGGCTTATAAAAGTATAGCTTCTGCCGGAACCCAGAACAGCGCTAAAACTTCTCAAATGAACGATGAATCCTCAGGGGTCAGTAGTGCCCTGTGCTCACTGACAGCTCACGTTATTAAGGAAAGATGTTTTCTGTTCCTTTCTGTCAAATCAAAATGTTTCCTTCATATGTCAAGCAATTGCTTGTTTCAAGGATCTGTCGGATTTGCCACCGCTGCTAGATTAAGGTCAAAGTTGACAACTGAGCAGACATTGATAATACTTCCCAATAAGCAGAGGGTATGATCCTGACAACAATTTTTACGTTGGAATCTTAGTTCTTATTTAATTCTATTTAACCACTTAAATATTGTGCTAAGTAGGAACATATCTGCTAAAAGTATAAAAAAGCAATTTTGACATTTAACAGAGATTAAGTTCTTCAAAAACAATCCATCTACCAAGTTTGTAATCTTGAGTGTCATTATGAATTCAAGCCAAGTGTCTAGAAATATTTAATCCATGCACATCTAACAGAGAGGGAATAGTTCCCAAAGTATGTTTGTTGTAAGCACACATCTGTTGGTTACACATGACTAGCTAATCCTATTTTAGGACTGATTATGTAAAAATACTTGCACCATATGTCCTTATCCTGGAATACTTGTATGGGCAAGTTCATTAGACTTTTCAGATGTCCTTTCTAAAAAAATAAGAAACATTTGTTTGTAGAATTAAGAGCAATGTGTTTTTTTAATGTACCTAACTTTTGATGAAGATAGTATTTGTGGATAATATACAGATACACAGTTATTCAAATGAAACTTGTTCAAAGTCACCTCTAAGACACTACAATTGATTTTCTTGCAAATGTCATGTGATAAGATTTAATAGCAAAAGGGAAATGTTTTACAAATTAAAGGTCGAAATTCATTTTCAAGTGCTTCAAAGTCTGTTGATTAAATTACTTTCAATAAGGTGACCTTATTTTCAAGGTCAAAAGACTTCCAACACTATAAAGAAGGGACTTTCCCAACCTCCTAAAAAAGATAATTATAAAATGTACACACTTATACTAGAAAAACTTTAAATCATTTGGGACCATAATATACTTTATTTTTTTATTTTTATAGTATTCTCTCATATATACTTGTAAACAAGTTTCCAAAAATAACCTTGAAAAGAGTTACTTTTCCTGACCTTATTTTTAAGAAATAAAGGTAAATAATATAACTAAACCTCCACCTCATATTTGGAATACATTTGTTTTATTCGTATCTGAGATAAAGTATGTACTCTAAGTAAAATCACAGTTCAGAATAAGTCCACAAAGGAGCTCATCTGCAATAGCTTCCTTTCTAAACCTTCCCAGAGGCTGCTGAGTTCACAGTCATCCACAGCAGATAACAGTACGACATTATGTTCTTTCTCTTTGATTGGATACCAGGAGAATCCCTGAATTGCAAAGGACTGAGTAAGTAGAATTCTGTCAAAAGGAATATTCTGGTAGGCAGTGTATATTTGAAGTAACTCTAGTCAGAGCTGAGAGAGATGAATTTTATTGTACTCTAAAAAATATTAACGGATTTTATAAAATTTTTGTTTTGCACTCTTCCAAGTGCTTTCCCACATTGTATGAGGGATTCAGAAGAATAATTCAATTGGACGATTTTATATTGCTTGACATATTCACTGTGGTTATTAGTGGACAAGAATATCTTTAGATGTAATTGATGGACACTTCCATACAAGGTTTTTCACTGATTTAAAATTACTTTAAAAGTTTGGTTTCTCTAATTGTAAATATTTAGGAGAAAACTTTGCTATTACTTTTTCATCATTAAAGCATCTCACATATTAAACCTATTTACAGATATTGATAGGGCATAACAGCCAAAAATATTTGTACAGAGTAAAGCTCTTATTCGAGAGAGAAATTATGTCAACAAACTAATCTACTGCTTTAAAAGTGATCTGAAAATAAAAAGTAAAAATGATTAAAAATTATATTATTAAGAGCAAAGTTTTTTATTGTAATTCATTACATTGAAAGAAATCCATTTCTCTTTGAAAGCTAATCATGTTCAATATGTCAGTGTATATAGTTACCAAAGGAGATTAGAAGAAAACAAATTTTGAAATTTTTTTTTGGTCCCTTAACCCTTTTTGAAATGTGACACGAAATTCACAGAACATAAAATTAACCATTTTAAAACTTATAGTTCAGTGGCATTGGGTGCCCTGACGTTTCTCTGGAGTGTCAAATGCTTTCCTCACTCTGGAAGAATGTCCTGTACCCATTAATGACCGCACACTCATTTCTCCCGCCACTGCCTGGCAAACGATGATACGCCTCTTGTCTCTGTGCTTCTTGCGCTGGGGAGCTCACGCAAACAGAATCGTGGCATGTTGGGCTTCTGTGTAAGGCTTCTTCCCCGTCACTTAATGTTGTCCGGGCTCCTCCAGGTTGTAGCGTCTGTCCGTACCTCCTTCCTTGGTGGGGCTGAGTACTTTTTCATCGTATTTGCATAGCACACTGTGTTTACCCATCCATCTGCGGATGGATGTCTAGAACTGGGCTGTTATGCTAATGCCGCTCTCAACATTTGTGTACAGGCAGATCTGTGTCTGTGTGGTCAGGAGTTCTCATCGCTCGCTGGTATATACCTTGGAGTGGAATTGCTGAGTTACAGGAGTTAAAAGGTGATTCTACATCGAAGTTTTTGAACAGTTGTCCATATGCCTTCCTCAGTGGCTGAGCCATTTTGCTTGCTCAACAGCAGTGCATAAGGGTTCTTATTTCTTCACATTCTTGTCACTCTTGTTATTTTACACTGTTTTGATTATAGCCATCCTAGTAAGTGTGAGGTAGTGTCTGATGGTAGTTTTGACTTGCAATTCCTTAATCACCAAAGATGTTAAACATCATCTTGTGTGCTTGTTAACCATCTGGATATCTTCTTTATAGATATCTTTATTCAAGCCATTTGTCCTTTTTTAAATCAAATTGTTTGTCTTTTTGTTGTGGAGCTGTAAAAGTTCTTTAATTATTTTGGATACTAACCCTTATCAGTTATGTGATTTTCAAATATTTTCTGCCACTCTGCAGGTTTTCTTTTCAATTTCTTGATAATGCCCAACAGCTTTTAATTTTTATAAAGTCCAACTTATCTTTATTTTTCTTTTATTGTTCATGCATTTGGTGTCAAATTTAAGAATCCTTTGACAAATCTGATATCAAGATTTACTCCTATATTTTCTTTTAATAATTTTATAATCCTAGCTCTTATATTCTTATATTTAGATAATTGATCAATTTTGAGTTAATTTTTGTATATGAAGTGGAATTAAGAGTTTAATTTTGTGGGGTGCCTGGGTGGTTCAGTTTTTAAGCGTCTGCCTTCGGCTCAGGTCATGATCCCAGGGTCTTGGGATTGAGCCCCGCATCAGACTCCCTGCTGGGCAAGAAGCCTGCTTCTCCCTCTCCCACTCCCCCTGCTTGTGTTCCCTCTCTTGCTGTGTTTCTCTCTCTGTCAAATAAATAAACAAAATCTTAAAAAAAAACAAACAAGTTCAATTTCATCCTTTTGTATTCTATCTCCCACTGAATAGTCCTGGCACCCTTATGGAAAATCAAGTGACTGCATATATTTGGGTTGATTTCTGAACTCTCAATTCTGTTGGTCTATATGTCTGTCCTACGTCATTGCACACTGCCTTGATTACTCTAGCTATGTGGTAAGTTTTAAAATCAGAAAATGTGTCTTCCAACTTTTTCTTTTTTTTTTTTTTTTAACTTTATCTTCTTCAATATTGTTTTGGCTATTTGAGATCCCTTATAATTTCATTTGAATGACCTACTTATTTCTACAAAAGAAGCAACTGGTAGGCATTGCCTGACATTCAAATACAACATTTGAGGAGAGGACCCCATGTTGCTTCTTATCTGGATAATGTTCTCATATTTCGAATTTCAAGGTTGTTGGTAATTCAGGCTGTAGCTATACTAAAAATGTTTTTAGCCAAATCCAATTTAAGGACACATTCTAAATAGTCTTCCTATTTTATTTTTAACTTACGGCTTTTTGCTTTTATTGTTGTGTCTAAGACAGGTTTCATTTTATTTATTTTAAAAGTTTAAAGACTTTCAAATAAATGTTGGGCTAAAATTATATGTGATGAATAAGTGATAGAACAATATTTTAGCCAGAGATTAGCATTTCCCTGGCTAAAAAATGCTAACCATCATCTGAGCTTTTAGTGAGTCATAATCTTTTTTGGTGATAAAGAGTCTTTCTTTCATGTTGAGGGCTGCTGATTGATCAGGGTGGTGGTTGCTGAAGGTCGAGGTGGCTGTGACAATTTTTTTTTTAATAAGATGATGAAGTTTGTCACATCAATTCTGAGTACCACATCAAACATGCAAGAATACTCCTTGGCATATACTCTTCCAGTGAACTACTTGATTGGGTTATGGAATTTCTTCCACAAGCCCCTAGATTGCTGGATCTATGAGGCAGTAAAGAACAAGAGTAAATTAAAAATATTCTTCATGTCTTCATATCCCCTTACCCTAGATTCACACCTTTCAAATGGTGTGGAAAGACCATCTAACTATTAAATATGGGATAAAAACAAGTGATTTTGTGTAAGGGTGTGATGGAAGAGAAAGTAGTCATACATAAAGAAAGAGATAGCAGCTTAGAATACTGTACCACCTTAAGAAGTCAGACCAGACTCTTAACAACAATTCATTAAAAAAAAATAAGAAATTTAAAAAAATGTTGCCATAATGAAGATCCAACTATCACTTAAAAGAAACAATACAAAGATAGGGAAATTACATAACGGCTATGCAGAAAGCTATGTAGGGGACTGGACGTCAGGCTGGATGCTAAAGAAACAAAAGTCAGAGGAAAAAAATGTAAACGTTAAAGATGTTAGGAGAAAAAATAATTACTGAGAATATAGGTAAGAAAAAATAAAGAAGTACTAATCTGTATAAAATATAATTTAAAAAGATGGAAATAGTACAACCTTTACAGAGTAAGAAAAAGCTATTCACACTTGAAAAAGAACAGTGAATATTAACAAAAGTATACTAATCATAAAACACAAAACTTGGTGAAAATTGTCAAGTTCAAGTATGAAGAGAAGATTCTTAAAATACACATTATTAGAAAGTATAGTGTCAGCCTTGTTCTCGCCCATGTTGCGAGGACAACATAGTGGCTGACAATAGTAGATGCCCAATAAATACAAATACTTGTCAAATGAATGTACGAGTGAATAAAATTAAATTCAGGAAAATAAGATGCCTAACACGAATCACACTAAAATCCCTGCAGAGAGATTTGAGAATTGTTGTGGCTCTATAATTATAAAACCAAATAAATATTGCTTGAGGAAAAAAGGCATCAGAAGGCAAAGATATGGTGAACTCCTAACATACAAGCTACAGAACCCTCCTAAGGGAAAAAATCAAAGGTAAAACAAGCAAAAACACAACAGAAAACAACAACAATAAGAACTTTCTGCAAAGTTACAAAAAAAGATACCACACCACCCCACTTAAGGAAAGAATTGACGGTGAGAAGGGACAAAGCAACAGTTTCAGATATTGTGATTAACAAAGCTGGGGATTATTGAGCACGTCAATGGAAACAAAATGGTTGTACAGTGGAGGACAGTTAGAAAAGACAAGAACATAGGTAATTGGGGACTTATTTTCCAGATTACTATTAAAGCAAAAGTGGGGAAAATGGTTAGTTTTCAATGAGGTCATGATCATTCAGCCCCATTCATGTCTCTCTCGTCTTCTTTTGTCTGTAATACTTCCTGTGTCTTTCCTTGTCTTTAAAAACGGGGACATGTGTGAAGAGTCCAGACCAGTTCCTATGTAGAATATGCCTCCATCCAAGTTTATCTGATGTTGTTTCATGAGTAGGTCTAGGCTGTGCGCTTCTAGGAAGAAGACCATAGAAGTGACGTGTGTCACGCTCAGGGCATCCTATCCAGGGGTGCATTTCTCTCATGTCTGGTCACATGAGTTTTGACCACTTTGGTTAAGGTGATGTCTGTTAGATTAGTCTGTTTAATTAATAAGGATGCTATCATTAACACATAATGGGGTGTTAATACTTGGAAGCTATGTACCCTATGTTGTTCCTCATCCAACTTTTACCACCAGTTGTAACATGCGTTAAGGCCCTGCCCTGAATCTATTATGCCCCATGAAGGATGAAGGAGAATGAAACGCTCGTCACAAAGCTTGGTTCTGAACACCCAGGGCCCTGCTCCAGAGCAACTGGCTGGAGGAAGCGTGGTGGGGGAAAGTCAGAGGAAAGGGATAAAGCTAATATTAGTGCATGTTACTTTTATAATAAAATATGTATTTTTTATTTTTATTTTTTTAAATAACTTTGTTATTTTTCTTTTTACTTTTTTATTTAATTTAATTTATTTATTTGACACAGAGGGAGAGAGATCACACGTAGGCAGAGAGGCAGGCAGAGAGAGAGGAGGAAGCAGGCTCCCTGCTGAGCAGAGGGCCCGATGCGGGACTCGATCCCAGGACCCTGAGATCACGACCTAAGCCGAAGGCAGAAGCTTTAACCCACTGACCCACCCAGGCACCCCTGTAAGTATTTTTTAAATCACTTGTGATATCTTGGGTGTGCTCCTTCCAGAATCTCTCATGCTCTATAATAGAGACAGAGATTGCACACTGGTGAGGAGAGCAGATTCTCCTCTCATGGTGGAAGTAACACAACTAACTGAAGTGGAAGGTGACAGTGGTTAAATGTGTCCTGGGAGAGGAAAGCTATAAGAACTCTTACCTAATGATCACTGTTTTCTCCACAGTAGAAGTGACATTCGTTGGCAGAACATGAGCTGGAGGAAGTTGGAATTCAAGCCTGGAAGAATAGCCTCTGTGGGGTGAGCAGGTGACGAGGGCCCAGGGACTCGGAAACTAGCTCTGTGAGGGGATTTGCCTGCACCGGTGCAGGAAGGGGGTGGGCGGGGAAGACGTTGAGCTGTGGCATCACGACAAAGGGCTCAGCCATCCCACAGTCCCATTTGTCACACCTTTACAACTTCAGCTGAGTTCAATGCTCCCTCCAATGATGATCTGGGACAAATGAAATTTCTGCTTTAAATGCTTGTTTACAAAGTACTGGGACCTGTATTTCTTGGTTTCTGTAAGTTAATTTAATTCTGGAGAGGGGGGAAATATCTGAATAGAAAAATCACAGATGAGGGGTTTTCTTTTAATCCTCAGGGGAACGTGCAAGGAGAAAACTTGTCCAGGAGAAGAGCCTGCACGGAGACAACCGGTTCCGGGAGAATGAAATGATTATAATCTCCCTGTCCATTGGCTTCAGGAGTGAAACGTCATCTTCCTGCATCATAAATAAGTACTGTTTCAATACTTAAGGCCTTATCGGAGAGATCGGACACTGGGGAACATGAATTTCCATGCTGCCTACAGGGCAGTCTGCTGCCACTGGGGGCTGTGGACTCTTAAATGCTAGATGAATCAAATAAGTGCTTTCACAGTCTTCCATTCCTGATCAGAAAATGGGACGAAGATTAAAATGACATTTTGAAAAAAGGCATTTTACGGTTTCTATTTAGAAATCTTTGGGTACCTGTGTTGAAATTAAATACTTCATCAATGTTTAAACTTTTAACCATTCTTTCTCGTTGCATTACATCGAGGAGAGGACATACTTTCATATATTTTAGTATGTCTCTACAGACAAAATAAACTACAGTCTGAGTGTGTTTGGTGAACACTGTCCACTGTTTAATTTAGGAATTCTCAAATTTATGGTCTTTCTGACCTCTTCCCACCATTGTCCATGTGGGTTTTACCGATCATTACTTACTACCTATCTATCATTATTGGAAACCAAAACAGAGATTTTCATGATATTTATAACATCGACAAATAACAGCTATAAAGTTATGTGTCACCATAAAAGCATATTTTTGAAGAAAAGCAAACATATTTCAAAAAAATATACATACTGCGTACAGTGGCGTTGATTTACATTTTTGTAATTTTTTTAATACGTGGCTAAAGAGAAGTCAGCTGGATTCTCATCTGAGCTTCTGCAGTCAATCATTTGCCATGTGGTATTTTGGTTGAATCATATGAGGAAAATTTAGCCTCAAACAGAAATATATTGGAAAAAGGGAGAGTGCTTAAATTATCCCTTTCTTATTTCGAGGTAATTATAGATTTACATGCACAGACTGGAAATAACAGGGGAGATCCTGTGTGCCCTTCACCTCGTTTCCCCCAGGGGCCAAATCTTCCAAAACTAGAGTCTAGTATCCCAACCAGGCAGTGACTTGAATACAGTCAGCATCTGGACGTCCCGGTGTCTGTCATGTTGTCTTCTTCCAACGACACCACATCCCCTGGACGCTGGCAGCCTTACTCTCTTCTCACTCTCCACGGCATGTGCTTTGAAGAATTTTGTATGATTGGAATCTAAAATCTTTGGACTGGATATTTTCACTCAGAATAATTTTCTGGAGATTAATCCAGGCTGTTGTGTGCATCAGTAGTTCACTCCTTTCTTTCTTTTTTTTTTTTACGTTTTATTTATTTATTTGACAGAGAGATAGAGAGAGATCACAAGTAGGCAGAGCGGCAGACAGAGGGGGAGAGAGAAGCAGGCTCCCCGCTGAGCAGGGATCCTGACGTGGGTCTTGATCCCAAGACCCTGGGATCATGACCTGAGCCGAAGACAGACATTTAACCAAATGAGTCACCCAGGCACCCCTAGTTTGTTCCTTTTTATTGGTGAGTTTTATTTATAACATGGATCACCATGATTTGCTTTGAAGGACATCTAGATGGTTTCCAGTTGTTTTTTCAGTTTGTTTATTTTTGGAGGTTTTTGTTTTTGTTTTTTTGCTATTATAAACAAAACTGTTAGAAACATTCGTGTACAGACACGAAGTACAGACACAAATTTTCATTTCTCTGAGATTGGGTCATATGGTCCATGTATGTTAGTTTTCTAGAAACTGCCAACCTGTTTTCCAGAGTGGCTGTGCCATTTTACATTCCCAATGTAATATATGAGCAACCAGTTTCTGTTAATGGTCATCAGCATTACTGTTGTCACTGTATTTTGCTGAGAGGTATGTCGAAATATCTCATCGTGGGTTTAATTTATATTTCCTTGATGGCTAACGATGTTGAACAATTCTTGTGCTTTTTTGCCAGCTCTACATCCTGATCACTGACATGTCTGCTCATTTATTTTGCCTGTTTTCTAATTGGAATGTTTTTTTACTGTTGGTTTTAAAGAGTTCTTTTTATATTCTAAATACTAGCCCTCTGTTGGACATATTATTTGCAAATATCTTATCCCTTTCAGTAATTTGTCTTTTCATACTCAAAACAGGGTCTCTGAAGGAGCAAAAGTTATTAATTTTAATGAAATCGAACTTTTCAATTTTCCTTTTATGGATCATGCTTTGGTGTATCGTTTAGACATTTATATCGTATAGAATTGTATCATATAGTAGGCATTTTTTGTCCTGAAAACTTTGTTCTATAATTTTTCCCCTAAAAGTGTTGTAGTTTTTCATTTTATACTTAAATCTGTGATTCATTTTGACTTAACATTTGTATAATAAGTTTATACAATAATAATTTTGCATAATTTTATTTTGTATTGATTTAGGTTGAGGTGTTGGCTTTTTTTGGTTGGTTTTTAGTTTTTTCCGTGTCTGTCCAGATACTCCAGGCCAATTTGTTGGGAAAGATACTTGTGTCCATTGAATTGCTTTTGGACTTTTGTCAAACTAGTTTTATTAGATTTACTTGGGTCTACTCCTGGGTTCTCTATTCTGTGTCACTGATCTAAGTATGAGATCAAGAGTTTTCCTCTGACAACACCACACCACCTTGATTACTGTAGTTGTATAATAAATACATTTTGAACTCGGATAGACTGATTTCTCCCACTTTATCCTACTTTTCTCAGAATTGTGTTAGCTACTCTACTTCTTTTGTTTTTCCATATAAATTTCATCACCTTGTTATGAAACCTTGTTATGAAACAACCTTGTTGTTTCTGACATGTGGGTAGAAAATACGTTAAATCTGTGTATCAATTTTTGGTGAATTGACATATTGACTCTATTAGTCTTCCAATACATGATTATGGAATGGCTGCCCATTTATTTAGATACTAAAAATCTTTCATCAGTATTTTGTAGTTCTCAGCATGCCATTTGAGTACACATTTTGTTAGATTTACACCTATTGCATGTTTTAAACCATTGTAAATAGCATTATGTTTTTAACCTCAGAATCCATGTGTTCACTTCTACTCTATAAAAATGTTGTTGCTCTTGTATCCTGTGAACTTGCTGAACTCAATTATTAGTTCTGGGAGTAATTTTATGATCCCCTCTATTTTCTCTGTGGACAATCGTGTCATCGGCAAAGAAAGACAGTTTTATTTCTTCCTTTCCAAGCGATATGACTTTTTTCTTGTCTTTTTTCCTGGCTACAGTCCCACTCTAGACTTCTGTAGGCCCCCCTTGCCCCAGAATAGGGGGAGGATGAGGAAAACCAGTTGCAAGGGCGGCCGTCTCTTACCCCCACTGAGCGAGTCTGTTGTCTGCGTGAGGGTGAGGACACACCTTGTCTGAGTTTGTGGCTGGAGGAGAGCTGTTCTTGTCCAGCAGTTTTGCTTTCACTGTCCTTTGGCTAAAGAGAGCAGGCTTTGGAGAACTTTTCAGCCGGGCCAGTTGCCACCTTGCCCACCATCCAGAGACAAACAGAACAAGTAGGGGCTCACTCTCATGTCGCTCCTGGGTTTCTGAGGGCTCTGGTTACTGTCAACCTTTCAGAATATTCTTAAACTTTACTGTATATAGAATCCACGATTTTTATGGGTACTTAGAAGACAAGAATAAGGGAAAATATGTCTATTTCCTCTTTCTAGAATTGGAAAGCTCAGAGTCAAAGACATGTTGAAGATGCTTTCCTAAGAACATATAGCTTTAATTTTTCTCATTACTGTTTCTCAAAAATGAGGCTGAATTAAAATAATCTATTTGGAAAATACCTTAGTGATGTTATTTTTTGTGAGTTAGTGAAAATGTTGAATCTTGTTTGTCATTTATATCTATTATATTTTTAGACCAAAGCATTCCAGCATGTGCTTATCTAAAAACTAAGCATTTATAAAATGCAATTCTTAGCTAAATATTCTTCTTTGAACCATAAGAAAATGTTTGATAATTTGAATTTGTCCAACAGATTCGAATAAAACATTTATAGGTAAAAGGCAGTTGGATTTTAAAACATGTAATAATTCAAACAGTATTTGGTCATTTGAGAGTTTGTGTAAATCAATAATGGGTTTGGGTTACTCTTTTAATCAATGTAACAAGGTATATTTTGNTATTTGGTCATTTGAGAGTTTGTGTAAATCAATAATGGGTTTGGGTTACTCTTTTAATCAATATAACAAGTTATATTTTGAAAAATATAAATATAAATATAGAGTCTACTACTCTATAGGAGAATTAGACTGAGCCTTGCTTTTTCTCTGCTTTTCCCAACTCCTTACCACACATGAATGTTGTCACTCTGGGTTACAATTAATCCAATGCTCTGGGATTTCTGAGGACTATTTACTCAGAAATGTAGGGGCTCCACAGTAGGTCATCAGAGCCAGGTGGTCACCAATGACCCATCCATTCTCAGATACAGTGACCATGGACTGTGCCTCCATGGTGATCTTCCATAGCCCCCAAGGGTACTGCCCCTATACTCCTAGGGTAACTCATCAGAACTGTGCTACCAACTCTACATTCAGCACCACTCACTTCAACAAATGACTCAGGAAAACATGAACACCATCATTTGATGCAGCCTAGAATTCCCAGATAGAAGAACCAAAGCTTCCTGTGGAGACAAAGCTGTGGAAGGGTATATACAGTCCAGGATAGGGCTATGGGCATTGTGTTGCTGGGCGTCAGCAGACAGACCTCCTAGACATGTAGGTCAAGTGTGGCACTCTACATAGGACAACCGTGGGAAGAAACATACATGGATGAAATAAACACATATGTCTGAGGCAATGAGCACTCTAAATGGCAGTTTAGATGCCACCAGAATAGGAGCAGTACCTTACGTTGGATGCTCCCAGAAGCAGACCCTTCAGATGGGATTTAAATCCAAGTAGTTTCTTTGGGAAGTAAGGGATGGTGATCAAGGATAAGCAACATGGCTATCCCCAAACCCTTGCACAGCTGTACAAACATGCCACACCCATCACCAAAAGATGGAGCATATTTTTGCTCTCTTTGATTTAGGGCTGGCTCTGTTTACCTACATTAACCAATATAAAGTGGTAGAGGTGGCATACTGAAATTTCTAAGTCCACACTTTAAGAGGCAACTTCTGTTTTCCTCCCATGAGTGTCCAGTGAAGAAGTTTAGGTTAGGCTACTCTAAGATGAGAGATCATGAGCCCACTCTTCTGGCCACCCCTGAGGAGGCAACAGACTTGGGACTGAAGATAGCTGGGCATTCCAGCCCCAGCTGAGCTCCCGGCTGAAGACAGCCTTATTAGTGAGCCCAACGGGTACCACTTGTCACAGAAAAGCTGCCCCGTTGAGCCCAGCAAACACAGAGATAAAACAAATTGCTTAAAGCCAGTACTTCTGGGGATTGTTTGTTACATAACAGGAGTTAACTAATACAGGAAGTGATGTCAGAACATGTAAATGGGACAGTGGGGAATTGGTACAGGGAAGGCAGGGAAGCCAAAGACTGCGCTGATGAGTGCATACTTGTGTATACGCCTGGGGCCCTGCCTCGCAGGGGACCTCAGCAACAGCCCTGAGCATGCCTCAGCCCTATCCCACCTGCGTCAACAGGGAACTGGAGCTATTTTCCCATTAACTCCCATTGGTCATTGGTGGGGTATGTTAACCTGAAGATTAATTCCCCAGTATATTGGCTGTCTCAGCAGGAAAAGATACTCAAGTGAAGAACCTGAGTGGTATAGTAGCCTGACATAAACAGGAGCCATGACTGCTGCAGAAATACTTCCCATCAGCTGCCCATCCCCTGGAGACCTGGAGGCCTGACCCCGTGGGTGTATGTGAAGGGTTATTCTCAGCACGTTCATTTTATTGCTGGACAAGCCAGAAAATGTTCCAAGATCATTCTGCTTAGTCCAAGATTTTGTGGAAGCCTGAAACTGGGCTGAAAATAACAGCTCCATGAGAATTGAGACATTTTTCATGTTCAAGTAGCATTCTTTCTACATCTAGATGGGCAATGGACAACATCAGATGATTCCTCACATTTCTTTGGACCATAGGTCACTTAGTCCTCATTTTAATAGGTGATTAATAAACTGGAAGATCCCAGCACCATACTGTGAGCAGCACAGGAGACACTGAGACCTGCCTGGAGGAACCAGACATGTATACCCAGCTGAAGGGGGCATCCCAAATGACCAGATGGCAGGGGCTACTTGGAGGCATTAGAAACAGAAGCTGGGTATCGTATGTATGCCAAGACAAGTGAGGGGCATGCCAGAAAGAAAGAGGTAAGGAGTGAATTAAGGTAAAACAATGGTAAACTAAACACACAGTTGAGGGAAAAATAAAAGCTAATATTCAAATTAGACATAGTTGATAACATAGAGGATTGAATCAGCCTGTAATTTAAAAAAAAAAATGTGAATCGGGGCACCTGGGTGGCTCAGTCAGTTAAACGTCTACCTTCAGCTCAGGTCATGATCTCAGGGTCCTGGGATCGAGGCCCGCATCGGGCTCTCTGCTCAGCAGGGAGCCTGCTTCCCCCTCTCTCTCTGCCTGCCTCTCTGCCTACTTGTGATCTCTCTCTCTCTCTGTCAAATAAATAAATAAATCTTAAAAAATAAAATGTGAATCAAGGTTCATAATAAAAAGGACACAGAGAAGATGACAGAGGAAATAGACAGAACAAGACATACGAAACCTGTGGGATAGAGAGAAACATCAACAAATAAAATAAAAACGATAGTTAAGTTTAAAAGAATGCCTCTAATATCTGAAACAGGCTGCCCCACCCTAACTTCTGGTCAAGTTGGATGCAGAGAAGCATTACTTTCTGAGAGAATGTGGAGAAAAAGGAGCAGTGTGCAGAGAGGCAGCATAGAGGAGTGAATGAAAATAGAGACAGTGGTTTTCGGCATTTGAATTTAAACTCTTTGACTTATCAGGTTGCAAATCCTTGGCTTCAGTTTCCTCTTTGTCCCTGTTACCTCATCTGTCAAAAAGAGACCATGCCGCTGATCTCATAGAATCAAATGTGTTACCTCTATTTAATTCAAATAACAGTGGCTGACACATAGTGAGTATTAATTAAAATGTTAGCTCTTATGATTTGAGGAATCAGTGTTCAGTTTCAGAGGAAAAAAGATATAATTGGTAGCTACTAATTTAGTATTCCATTGCCATCAATGCTAGTCAGTGAGTGTTCCAGCTGGACATTGGCTTAAAATATTTATACATCAGGTCCTGATATTGTTATTAAGGATTATCTTTAGAGTAATAATAATTATTCCTATCATTTTTATAAATATTTTAATGAGCATTCAGATAAAGTAAGTTAAAAAGTTATTGTCTTCTACTAGGCTAATCCAGACTTTCCAAGACAAGATATAAGTAAAACATCAGGTCGGGATACTGGTCTTTATTGTGTCATACCTTAAAGGCACTATCATACCCTCCTTTAAATATCTTTCCCGGGGCACCTGGGTGGCATAGTTGCTTGAGCAACTGACTCTTGGTTTCTGCTCAGGTCGTGACCTTGGGGTCCTGGGATCAAACCCCACATCAGGCTCTGTGCTCAGCATGGAGGCTGCTTGAGATTCTCCCTCTCCCTCTTCCCCCCTCTTATGCTCTCTCTCTCTCTCTCTCTGTCTCTCGAATAAATAAATAAAATCTTAAAAGAACAAATACCTTTCCCAGAATTGCATTTATCCACACTTTTCCTCTCCTATCAGTAAAGACCTTTTTGTTCTGTGGTGCAACAGTTAATATGTTAAGTCAAGTCCTTTCCATATGGTTTTCAAGTGAGAAAATCACCCTTAAGTACTAAGGAATGGCACAAAAGAAATAAACACTTTTTAAGCGGAAACATTTTGGATATGACACAGATAAATGACCAATGAATAATCTTGTTGATTAGTATAACTGAATGTGCATCTTATTCTCAAATTCCACATTGAAGTATCTTTCAGGACCCAATCTCTTTTCCTTCTTTTCAGATCTTAGCACAGCTTACTTAATACAATCTATTTGCCAACACTTTTATCAATGTACTAGTTAACATAAACCTTTATTATTACTCATAAAATTACTGAGACTCAATATTTATTTAGTCATCTCACCATGACCATGAATTCCACTAGGTGACTATCTGTTGCATAAAGAAATATTTATTTTACTATGCTCTGAATTTACTACCCTCTTAATTTCCCTTAGTGTCTCTATGACAAACTTTATACTCAGGCATTTGGAATGTCACCCTCATTCATCCTGTTGCTCGTAACTCATTTATAAACTAGAATAGCATTCATGCTCTTGCTGGTTGCTGGAGGGCTGCCCTAGACCTTAACAGGTTTAAATGCCAAATTTTAAAACCACAATTAAAATATTTCATCACCTCATGAGGCTGAACACTTCTTTTATTATAAGCGCTTTAGATAATGTGGCTCTTTCTGCCATCTTCTGCACATTTTGTTTAAGCACACGACCACATAAGATGATTCAAATAATCATTCATTTAGATGTGAAATTATGCTTAAAATAATCAAAGTAAACAGATTTATACTTCATTTCAAGAAATTGTATCTATGTAATTTACATAAGCTCTTCTCATCTCAGCTTTATTATAAAAAATTATCCTGACTTAATGGAAAATAAAAAAAACTGTACTCTAAAATTTGCACTATTACAACTTCCTGGTAATTTTTTCTCAGTTATTTTCAAATATTCCCCTGTCTTCTTGTTTGTTTCTATAGTTTTTACTATGACCTTAAAAAATTTATAAATAAATAATAACATTATAAATAAAATGCCCAGTTTTATGAAAACACTATATTGTTGAAATTATTCACTTATATGTTTTCATATCAAGACATTGTTCATACCATTGTTCTTATTTTTTCTATATCTTTATTAGCAGCTTTATTGAAATATAATTCACATACCATAATATTCACCCATCTCAAGTCTAAAATTCAACTCATTTTAGTGCATTCACAGAATTGCACAACCATCATCATAATCACCTTGAGAACATTTCCATCACCCCAGAAAGAAACCCCAGAGTCATAAGTAATCACTCCCATTTCCCCTCAAGCATTCATAGGGAGAACAGGACATATGGTGATGGAAACGGAGGGGGGGATGATGCAAGGAAGGGGTTTTGAGTCAAAGAACATATGCAGCACATAGAGTTTGAAAAAGAAAAGGGAATGAATTCTCCCCTGGAACCTCCAGAAAGGAAAACAGCTCTGCTGACACCTGGAATTTAGCCCATTGAGATACATATCAAACTTCTGACTTACAGGACTGAAAGATAACACCTTTCTTTTTTTAACCCACAAAATCTATGGTAACTTGTTAGAACAGCAATAGAACACTATACTAATCTATAGAAGAAAATTGATTTTTGTATATTGATCTTGTATCTTGCAACCTTGCTTTACTTACTTCCTTGTTCTACTAGGTTTTTTTTAGTGAATTCTGTAGAATTTTCTATATACAAAATCGTATTATGTTCAAATAGATATAGTTTTATTCTTCTTTTCTAATCAGTATGGCTTTTGCTTCTTTTTCTTGAATAATTATCCTATCTAGAACCTTCAGCACAATCATGAAAAAAAATAGCAAAAGTGAACATCCTTATCTCATTCCTGTCCTGAGCTTAGAATTAAGCATTTAGTCTTTCACTGTTAAGTAAAATGTTAACTGTTGGCTTTTTGTAGATATTCATTATTAAGCTGAGGAAGTCCTCTTCTATACCTAGTTTATTGTGTGCATTTTTTCATGAAAGAGTGTTGTAATTTGTCAAATTTTTTTTCCTGGGTCTATTGAAAAAATCATGTGGTTTTGCCCTTTGTTTTGAGGGTACATGGGATTTTTGTACCCAGGTATGGTAAGACAAGCAGACAAGGACATGACTGTTATAAAGGAATAAGTTTTCTCACAGTTCCCTAGAAAGAGGAAGGCTGGCATGTACACCAGGCCACACAAGGAAGCACCAAGGTCAGTAATGAAGTAGAAGGAGTGAGGGAAAAACGTTGGCAAGAGCCTTTCTTGTGGTGTATACTGGAAGTAATGGTCTAGACAGGATAAACAGGTTTAAGATTGCCTAATTTGAGTAATTTCAGTGGTCTCTGGGATATAGGGAAGGTCTCTAGATGTCTGGTACCAGGCCCTGGTGTGATTAGGGCAAGGAGATAGTACCCATCCGTGTGACAACCAGATAAAGGAGGTGGTAGGGTGGGGGTATGCTTCGGATTTGTTAGCTTGCATATGAGAGGCGGACTTGCAGGCAAGTTGTTATTTCTAGGAATTCACTAACCCTGGGACGAGCAGTCCCTTCAGAGTCAACAAGGCCCCAGATGGCTAAGCACCAAAAAACAGAACAATAAAGAGACACACTTAATACACCCTGTATTCTAGTGAAATGGTGTTTCACATCAATTGATTTTTTAATGTAAGCCAACATTGTACTCCTGGGATAAATTCCACTTCATTATGATGTATAATCCTTTTTATATGTTGCTGGATATGATTTATTAGTTTTTTAAAGGGATTTTTGTATCTAAATTTCTAAAATGTACTGTTCCACATCTTTGTTTTCTTCTTTTTTGGAGTTTTAGTGGAAAAAGTGGTTTTTTTGGTTAATTTTTGTTTGTTTGTTTGGTTGGTTGGTTTTTTCCCCCTGGGATGTCTTTGCCTTGTTTTGTTATCAGGACAATGATAATCTCATGGAATGAGTTGGGAAGTGTTCCTTGGTCTTTAATTTTTTTTTTTTTGAAGACATTGTGAAGAATTGGTATTAATTCTTCTTTAAATATTTGGTAGCATTCATTCATGAATCCATCAGAGTCTAGGCTTTTCTTTGTGGGAAGTTATAAATTAACAATTCAATCTCTTTGCTTTTATGGGCTTATTCAGATTTTCTGTTATTCTTGAGTCAATTTCAGTACTTTGGTTCTCTTTGGGTATTTTCCAATGCTGAAATATTTTTAGTCAATTTATAAATGTGTCATTACACGGAAATTTTCAAATTTAAACACAGTTGTATAAATATTTCTCAAATAAATTGTATCTAGTTTATATTTAGTGTATGTCCTTTTTCACTGAAACAGTGGAAAACTAGGCAGAGAGGAGAATCAAGCATAGGGCTCCAACAAAACAAAAATGCAAATATTAATTAGGTTGTTCAAATGAAACTGCCTTTTACAGGACTCAAAACTTGGCAAATATTGTCCATTTCATATATTCAACCTTATTTGTTACCCCAAAATACTTCTATCTCGAGCTGTTAAAAACTGAGCTCATTATCTTTTCCTTCCTGTTGACTGTTCCTGTTGTCTTACCTTAATCTACTAAGGTATTTGAATACCTACACAAAACAAAGTGTTACTTCAGACACCTTAGTCTTCTTGTTTTTCTCTTTCTGTACCAAGTCAGCCTTCAGTTACTATAGATTCTTACACTCTAACATGCCTCTAGGTCTTCTGTCTGACTCCTTCTCTGGATACTCACAACATAGTTTTGGTTGAAGTCCACATTTTTCTCTCATTTGGATCATTGCTCCAATTCATTCCAGCGCTGCAAGTCCCAATCCCCAGAAGACCAGTACATACTCTGCCAAAACTGCATCTCCTAGACTCCTGTGGAGGACACATGCACCTTGTTAAAATTGCACCCCCCATTCACACTCAATTTGTGGAGCCACTCACAATGCCCCACACTCTGCAGCAGTTATGCATCCCCTGGGGAAAAGGACCACTGCACCCTTATACTTCAGTGCTTTATGAAGTGGCCCCAGCTGGGCCAGTTTCAGCAGCAACTGCACATCCTCTGTGGAAAAGGACCAGCACCACCTTAAAAATGCATGCCTCACCCACTGCTTTCAAGAGTAAGAGACATAGCTGACTTTACTGACAAGCAGAAACACACACAGACAGTTAGACAAAACAAAGAGACAGAGGAGTATGCCCCAAATGAAAGAACGGAACAAAATCACAGCAAAAGACCTAAGCAAAATTGAGAAAAATAATATGCCTGATAGAGATTTTAAGTGATGATAAAAAAGATACTTATTGGACTTGAGAAGATTGGAGGATATCAGTGATACCCTCAAAACAGATATAAAAAAGAACCAATCAGAGATGAAGAACAAAATAAGCAAAATTAAAAATACACTCGGCAGGGTGCCTGGGTGGCTCAGTGGGTTAAAGCCTCTGCTTTCGGCTCAGGTCATGATCTCAGCGTCCTGGGATCGAGGCCCGCATCGGGCTCCCTGCTCAGCGGGGAGCCTGCTTCCCCCCTCTCTCTCTGCCTGCCTCTCTGCCTCCTTGTGATCTCTCTCCCTCTGTGAAATAAATAAATAAATAAATCTTTAAAAACAAATACACTCGGTAGAATAATTAGCAGTCTAGAGGAAACATCAGAATGAATTAATGACCTGGAAGACAGAGTAATAGAAAGTAACCAAGCTGAGCAAGTGAGAAAAAAAAATGCAAAATGAGAATATACTTAGGGAACTCAGTGACTCCATCAAGCATAGTAACATTAGCATTATAGGGATCCCAAAAGAAGAAGAGATAGGAAAGGCGGCAGAGAATTTATTTGAAAAAATAATAGCTGAAAATATCCATAATCTGGGAAGTAAACAGTTGTCCAGATCGAGGAGGAACAAAGATCCCCAACAAAATCAACCCAAGGAGGTCCACACCAGGACACATAGTAATTAAAATGGCAAAAAGTAGTATAAAGTAAAATTATAAATGCAACAAGAGAAAAGAAGACAGTTACATATAAAGGGAAAACCCACAAAGATATCAGTTGATTTTTCAGTAGAAATTTGTAAGGCAAGAGAGGAGTGGCATGATACATTCAAAGTGCCAAAAGAGAAAAACCATAATACTTTATCCAGTAAGGCTATCATTCCGAATGTAAAGACAGAAAAGGAGTTTGCCAGACAAACAAAAACTAAAGGGGTTCATGACCACTAAACCAGACCTATATGAAATGTGAAATATTAAATATTCACCCTGAGTGAAAAGGAGACCATAAATGAGAGTACAAAAGGTAGGAAACACAAGAGTAATAAAAATAAGTATGTCTCAAAAAATCAGTCTTGGGATTCATAAAATAAAAGTTGTAAAATGTGACAATATATATCTAAAACATGAGGGAGGGAGAAGTAAGAATGGGTTCAAACTCAGATGACCATCAACTTACATCTGCTATATGCAGAAGATGTTATAATGCTAATCACAAATCAAAAACCAGTAATCAATGTTCAGAAATCTGTTGCATTTCTATACCCTAATAATGAAGCAACAGAAAGAGAAATTAAGGAAACAATTCTATTTACAGTTGCTTCAAAAATAATATGATACCTAGGAATAAACTTAACCAAAGAGGTGTAAGACCTGTGCCCTGAAAACTATAAAACGTTGACCAAAAACAAAACAAAACAACAAAAACAAACAAACAAACAAAAAAAAACCTGAAGATGAAACAAATAGACATTCTATGTTCATGGATTGGAAGAACACATATTGTTCAATGCCTACACTACCCAGAACAATCTACACATTTTATGTAACCCCTATCAAAATACCAAAAGCATTTTTCACAGAACTAGAATAAACAGTCCTAAAGTTTGTATGGAGTCACAGAAGACCCCAAACAGGCATAGCAGTCTTGAAAAAGAAAAGCAAAGCTGGAGGTATCACAATTCCAGACATCACATTATATTACAAAGCTGTAGTGATCAAAACAGTATGGTGCTGGCACAAGAAATATACACATAGGTCAATAGAACAGAATAGAGAACCCAGGTTTATATGATCAATTAGTCTTTGACAAAGCAGGAAAGAATACTGAATGAGAAAAAGACAGTCTCTACAATAAATGGTATTGGGAAAACTGGACAGCAATATGCAGAAGAATGAAACTGGACCACTTTTTTACACCATACACAAAAATAGATTCAAAATGGATGAAAGACTTAAATATGTGACAGGAAACCATCAAAATCCTAGAGGAGAAGACAGGCAGTAACCACTTTGACCTCAGCAATAGTAACTTCTTACTAGATACGTCTCCTGAGGCAAGAGAAACAAAAGCAAAAATAAACTATTGAGATTTTATAAAAATAAAAAGCTTCTGCACAGTGAACAACAAAACTAAAAGGCAACCTTGTGAGTGGGAGAAGATATTTGAATGACATATCAGATAAAGGATGAATATCCAAAGTATGTAAAGAACTTACACAAATCTATACCGCCAAAATAGATAATCCAATTTAAAAATGGGCAGAAGACATGAATAGACATTTCTCCAAAGAAGACATCCAGATGGCCAACAGACACATGTAAATAATCAACATTACTCATCATCAGGAAAATACAAATTAAACAATGTTTATTGTCTGTTAATGTCTGTCATCTGTCAGAATGGCAAAAATCAAAGACACAAAAGACAATAGGTGTTGGCGAGGATGTGGAGAAAAAAGAACACTTGTGCACTGTTGGTGGGAACACAAAGTGGCACAGCACTGCAGAAAACAATATGGAGCTTCCTTAAAAACTTAAATATGGAATTATCTTATGATCCAGTAATCTTACTACTAGATGTTTACCTAAAAACTAAATACTAATTCAAAGGGATACATGCACCCCATGTTCATTGCAGCATCATTTACAATAGCCAAATCATAGCACCCCAACTCTCCATCCACAGATGAATGGATAAAGAAGTGATATATGGATATATAATGCAATATTGCTCAGCCATAAAAATGAACGAAATCTTGCCATTTGTAACAACATAGATGGGGCTAGAGAGTATAATACTAAGTGAAATCAGATAATTATATGGACTTTAAGAAACAAAACAAATGAACAAAGAAAAATGAAGAGATAGAAACAAAGAAATTGATTCTTAACAATAAAGAACAAAGTAATGGTGACCAATGGAGAGGTGGGTAGCGGGATGGGTGAAATAGGTGATGGGCTTTAAAGAGTAAACGTGTCCTGATGAGCACTGAGTGTTGAATCACTATACTGTACACCTGAGACTACTATAACACTGTATGTTAACTATGCTGGAACTAAAATTTTGAACTCAAAACAAAAACAAAAACAGAAATAAAAACAAAAGACAAAGCAGAGGTATGGGTCCCTCCTGGCTTTACTTGATGTACTGATGAGAGAGAACAGCAGAGCCAAACTCAGAGGCCTGGTTCCTATATAATGAAAATCCGTGAGGGCAGAGAACCTTGTCTGATTTATTTACCAGTGAGCCCCCAGCTCTGGAACTGTCTTTGGTAACATGGTAAGTGTTGGGCCGACGGGTCCTGGGAACTGAGGAAGCCACAAGATGGCGGCCGACCTGCCATCTTACCACCCCACCCCGGTAGCTTCTGGGGGTGGGGGGGGGACACCTCCCGCCCTCCTCAGCTTCCGCATCTCAAAAGACCGCCGAAACCAGAGCTTAGGCGGGAAACCGAAAGCTAAACTCCACCCAATCCCCTACCAATTATGGTCATGTTCCCCTGTTCTGCCCAAGCCCCATAAAAACCCGTGCGCATCCTCTCCGGCGCGACTTCCCAGACTCCCTTCTCTCAGAGTCGCAGAACCTTGCCCCGGGGCGTCTCTATTAAAGCTCCCCTCGTGCCTGTTCCATCTGGTGTCTCGATTAATCCGCCGTTACTGGGAGGGCTTCCGGGAAACCTTACAGTAAGTGCTTAATAAATATTTGTTGAATGAAAAATAAATAAACAAATAATACTCATCTTCACAGACTATAGAATGAAGTCCAAATTTACTTAAAACTTCCTCTTCAATGCCTTTCCTGTGCCTGGACCTTCAAACATATTTCTTACTGTACCTTTTTGTTCTCTAAATCCTAGTGGTCACAAGTTACTTACAGTGACTGAGTCCTTTACGACTCTACTGCATGTTCTATTTGGCTGCATGGAATGTTCTCCATGCTCATATTTTAATTATTAGCTCAAATATCTACAACAGCATGTACATACACTCTTCTGCCATTTCTTTTGCCCCTACCTATTAAAATTTATCAATTACCTACATATCTCCATTCAACTCTATACAGGTCCTATCATAAAAATTGCAACATGTTGTTTATAAAAACATATGAGCGCACACACACACACACACATACACACACACACACACACACTCTGCATTCCCACATCAGATTCTAAGCTCCTTCAAACCGGCAACATGCTTTATAAGTATAATTTTGTCTACTGTTTATAATTTAATAACAGTTACAAAAAAGGAAGAGAAGACAGATTTACATATGTGGTGATGAGGTGCTTCTGTTGTTTAATAAACAAAAAGCTTCAGCAAACAAATGTGTTTTCATATGAACATGGATTTCTTAACACACAGTGGAAAAAGTGCACAGAGGGATTAGTCCGAACCCTTATATGGAGGGGAGAGGTGATGGGTGTGAGAGGCACAGGAATATACAAATGAGAATAAGTGAATAAGGTTATTAATAGAGGTAATAATTTTCACCAGGTGGAAAAAATAGGCCAGAATTTGAAAGGGATACATGTTTATTTTATACCCAATATATACCAGATACATTAAATTTTTGTTTGTTTGTTTACATTTAATCCAAAAAAAATAGGAATTTTTTTCCTATTCAGGATGAGTAGATTTTTCTCAGGCTAGCTGTAAAGTGTGATAATTAGTGATAATTCAGGCACTGCTTTAAAAAAAAACTCAGTTTTTATTTGTATTTTAATGAGCCTTGATAGTCATCTAGTATCTTAAAGCAATTTTTTTAAATTGTAAATATCACTTTTCTATAATTCTAAACTACAAAGACTTAGAATATCATGAGAAAATTACATTAAGACAAGTGACTTTCTCAAAGTAGGTCATTACATAGGAAAAGAAACCAAGTGTGTTTCTTTGCAAATTCTATATCACCTCCCCTGCTTTCTCCTGGGCTAGATTTACTCATTTCTTAAAGAAGGAAGGAGGTCAAGAAGAGAGGAACTTCTGTGGAAGTAACCATCAAGTTTGAAACCTACAATATGTACCTAGTTTACTTTAGATTAATTCCCAGTTGGTCGAAGTGTTTGCTTTGGGGAACTATTGATAATGCTTCTCCTGGTGGATGAGTGAATGGGCATGGAGAAATGTTTCACAACATGGTTGGAGCAGAGAATCCAACCTGGAGGCTCCTCAAAACCTCCTCCCATGTTCCATGATGACTTTGTATTCATAAGCTACCTTCTTTCCATTCAATGGGTAGGAAACTACAAGTTAAGCACTCTCCTTAGACTGTGAGGCTCTCTCCTCCATGTTCCAAGGGACTACTAAATTTCACTGAGGAATTTAGGGCAGTTACACTGGAGTGGCCCATATTTCACAATAGCTTATGGGGTGCTGAGAAGAACACTGTCCGTGACATCGAGACCTGAATAATCGGGTCCCACCAAGTGGTGGTTATATATCCTTGGACCTTTCAAGTCATCTCTCTTGGTTTGACTCCATCACCAAAACAGAATAATTCCTAGTTTACCTATTTCTCAAAACAGATGTGAAGATTAAATGAGAAATCATGCATAAGTGTCTTGTAAACTACAGCTATCTTTCCAATATTAGGTGTTATTACATAGAACAGTTGAATAAAAGGTAGATTGAATCTCAGTAAAGACAGTCACACAGCATGAAGAACATGCAGCTGTAAAAGATTATCCTAGAGAAAGTAGACACCAAATGTTTTTTCTAGATTAAATGTAAATTGTATTTTTAAGCCTCTTAAACATCATTTAATCCTTCCATATTTTAAATAAACTATTTCATTTTCAAAATAAATGTTCTTTGAAGAGAAAGTGAAAGATAAAGAAACAGTTTGTATAAGATAATCAAAAGTACCCTTTTCTAAATGCTGAGGATATTCACAACTTATAAGGGTTTTTTTAAATTGCGTTTGTTTATTTATTTGAAAGAGCGCCGGGGACGGGCAGGGGGAGAGAGAAAATCTCAAGCAGACTCCCAACTGACCATGGAGCCTGATGCAGACCTCAATTTCATGACTGTGGGACCATGACACTGAGCCAAAATCAAGAGGCAGATGCTTAACTGACTTAGCCACCCAGGTGCCCCTCTATGAGTATTTGTTTAAACATGTACTACTAACATTTTTCTGACGTTTTAAACATGTGTCCACATGCCTTCAAAATTCCATGTAAACATTCATTTAATGGCTACAGAAAGTTCCTATAATGCATACTTGACTTCTCTTCTTGTACTTTTTATTTAGTACCAGTCCTCCCTTCCCTTAGTAAGCTGCAGTATCAGAGAACTTTACTTTAGCTCATTGTTTTTCATCCCTGTCCATTCTCTGCTTATGGTTCCTTGCTACTGATAGATGGAGAAATGTACTCCTATATGTACCAGATGGAGTTCAGGACACACTACCCAAAAAATGGTATCTTGGCACATTAAATATGGAGTTTCTCAAGGAATTTGAGAAAACAGTGAAATGGGAAGGACACTTCGACCTCCCTCACCCCCTTTGTTTTTCTTCCCTGAAAGCAAGAGTTAATCTCCCATGTGAAATTTACCATTCCCGTACCAGCAGGGAAGAAGACATCCTCAACACCAGAGACAGAGAATTTAAGGCCAAGAAGACTGTATAAATAAAACTTGTTACTCCTTCACTATTTTACTACACCTAGCCCAAACTCTTACATCTTATCAATTCTTCACAAATTCATTTTTGCCCTGTCTAAAAGGTATAAAAACAGCCTGCTGTGGTCCGTTCTTTGAGTCTCATATCTTTGTGGGGCTCACTCATGTACACATGTAATTAAAGCTATTTTTCCCCACTTATTTTATGTTTTTATTACAGGAGGGTCTCAGTCAAGAATCTAGAAGTTAGAGGAAATTTTCTTTTCTTTCATTGCATATCCAACTCCTGCCTGGATCTCTGTTGATACAGGTAAGAGACTGAGGTCAGAGAGACAATGTCCCCCCTGCTACACACACACACACACACACACACACACACACACACACACACACACACACACACATACCTTGCTCATCCTGGAAGGGCAGCACTGAGGGTTTCCGTCCTGCTCTCTGTCTTCCCTGTCCCACACTGAACCCTTCAACCCCATCATCCCCATTAAGCCTCCAGAGCTGACTCACTTTCTAGGGTCTGCGCTAAGACCAACCACTTAGCTGTTCTCCCGCCAGGCACCCACTTGCTCTGAAATACCAGGATGCTTCAGTGGGTTGATCCATTTCCGTCCCTCCCTCCTCTATCCCTGGCCTTGAGCTTCCCTGGATGTGGTCTTCCCTTGGATGTGGGCCGCTGGTCATGATAGGTAAGACTGGGCTTGCGGCTTCAGTCATCCTCAAAACAGGAAAGGTATGGCTGTCAGATTTTAGGAATCTTCAAGCCAGAGGGCTGGAGGGCAGGGAGGCCTACATACGCCTACTTTCAGGACCTGAAGTTAATTTATGGGATTTCAGCACCTCGGCTGATTGTGCTTCTGCTTCCTCTTTCACTAGCCCTTTGATTGGTGAAAATCCTTTCCAGATCCTAGAAATTGCATTTTTTCTTATTGTGACTTTGCAGATTTTTTAAAAAATCTTTTCACAGGGGAGAAAACATTTTGAGAAGCCATGGCTAACCACAGACACTTTATCCTCGAAGGCTCAGTCATTTTCTTTATGTAAAGGGGAGGGAAAGATTCCTTTTGTCTAGGAGAGAAGTAAACCAGATTCTTTATATGGTGTAATTGTAAAAGATATAGCAATGAAATAAATAACTTCCTAAAATTACTGTTGCCATGTCACAAATAATTTGGCACAATGATATTGTATTAGTTTGCTAGGGCTTCTATAACAAAGTATCATAGACGAAAAGGCTTAAATAGCAGAAATTTATTTTCTCAGAATTCTGGAGGCTACAACTCCAAGATCAAGGTGTGGGCAGGTTGGTTTTTCCAAAGGCCTCTTTCCTTAGCTTGTAGGTAACTGTCTTCTCCCTGATTCCTCACAAGGTCTTCCTTCTGTGAATGTCTGTGTTCTTATCTCCTTTGCTTAATTTTTTTTTAAGATTTTATTTATTTGAGAGAGAAAGAGGAAGAGAGAGAGAGAAAGGTATCATGAATGGGGGAAGGAGCAGAGGGAGATGGACAAGCAGATCCCCTGCTGAGCATGGAGCCCAACGTGGAGCTGGATCTTGGGACCCTGAGATCATGACCTGAGCCAAAATCAAGAGCAGGGCATTTAACCAACTGCGTCACCCAGGCACCCCTCTTATCTCTTCTTCTTATAAGGACACCAGTCACACTGATTTAGAGCTCACCCTAATAATCTCAGTTTAACTTAATTACCTCTCTAAAGACCTTATCTCCAAATATAGTTACATTCTGAGGTACTGATTATGAGTTCAACATATAAATTTGGGGGGGACACACTTCAACCCATAGCAGATGTGAAGAGTAATTCAGAATGATTTTTACAAAATTGGTTAATATAAGAGTATTACACTTTATTGAAAATTAATTATCTACCCTAAATATCTACTTATTTTTTTAATTTTTATTTTATTTATTTGACACAGAGAGAGAGAGATCACAAGTAGGCAGCAAGGCAGAGAGAGAGGAGGAAGCAGGCTCCCTGCTGAGCAGGGACCCCCCCCCCCATGAGGGCCTTGATCCCAGGACCCTGAGATCATGACCTGAGCCGAAGGCAGAGGCTTTAACCCACTGAGCCACCCAGGTACCCTCTACTGATTTATTTTAAATGTAAATTCATACATCAGACGATAATTGTTGTTAATTCACATAACAATTATCCTTCAAGTTCATATCAAGAGCATGATCATTCATTACAAAAGTCAAAATAAAAAGGAATTGGTACCAGAAAAGACTCTTCCAGTGGGTTGCATAAAAGTTGCTTTGAAATCTAGCACTCAGGCTAATCTAAAACAAACAGCATTGTACATTCAGTTTCCAATTCCTTTGCATGTTTAAAAGGTGAACAGACAAGATGCCTTCAAGGAAATGTTTGTAATTATTGGACCAACATGCTTCAGTTTCTGCATGTTGAGGAAATACAACCGAATCTTAAGTAACAGAATTTTAAAACCAAGCTTACTTTTCATCATTATCATCATTCTAATGGTCCCTTGCCCACAATATATCAGGACATTTTAAAAAGCTTTGCAAACAATGCTAAGAAATGAATGCTTTTAATCACTCCTAAAAGAAAATTCACAGGAAAGAATTTAAGTATCCAAAGTAAGACATGTATAACAATCCTGACTTCTACAATAACCTCTTTATTATGAGAATTTATAAAAACAAATGTATTTGGTATTTTAGAAGGAACAAGGAAAGTTCAAACAATTTCTGTAATTTGGAAATTAAATATGCCCTTTATAGCCATATAGCAAGTTTTTCTATAATTTTTAATTCTAAATTCTTCAGTATTTGTAAAATGAACTTTGTATGTCCAATATTCCATGTTTATTAGAATTGGTTCTTTTAATATTAAACTACAAAAAGTTTGTTTTTTTAATAGTTTAAAATATTTAATATTAGACTTATTTATCGTATAACTGGAAGCTTGTACCTTTTGACCATTTAACCCTTTTCCTTATGTCCCTTATAGACATAAGGGAAGGAGGGAAAAAAAGAGTGGGAGGCAAACCACGAGAGACTATTAACTATACAGAACAAACCAAGGGTTGCTGGAGAGGAAGTGGGTGGGGGATGGGTTAAATGGGTGATGGGGGGCATTTGTGATAAGCACCCAGTGTTATATGTAAGTGATGAATCCTTAAATTCTACTCCTGAAACCAATATTACACTACATGTGAACTAGAATTTAAATAGAAACTTGAAACAAGCAAGCAAAAGATGGCCAACTGTGATTGATAATAGAATTATAAAATTTGACTCAGTGCTTTCAAAGAAGAAACAGAGCCATGTTACCTCACATCCTATAACACACATTTAATCAGATTAGACACATAAATATAAGCCTCCGGTGTCTTAACTGTACTTCCCTTTTATTTTTCATAAACCAATTTTTGGCCTTTATCCCCTCATACTTGAATCCACCAAAGCTGCCTTGTAACTGGCCTTCTGCCCACTTTATTCCACATTTAAGCGTACTGTATAACACTTCCCAACATGTTTTCTTTATTTCACCCTTCCTTGATTAAAAAAAAAAAAAGAAAAGAAAAAAGAAAAAGTGAGCCCTCCTCCACTGAATTAGTTTTATTATTAAGAACAAACAGCAAATTGGTCAAAGCCATGACCCAAATCCAAATCTACATAATCCAGACCCTTTGATTTTTTTAAACCTGCAATTCTACTAACAGCAGTGTTTTTCATTCTACGTACTTAATGTATGAGTGACTTTTACATGAGAAAAAGAAAAACCCAAATTACTGTGGAACCTATACATATTGGCTTAAATTATTCATTATATAAATTGAGTGTAAATTCTCATGTCTAGAATTCATGCCGAGAATTTCTATGTAACTATAAAGCCAAACAAATTTGTAAAGTAAATGCAAACAAAATGAAAATAATACTAAACACCAAAACAAAGATGCTTAAAACCACTGGTAGTATTCATATTTTCCTTAAGATACTAGGAAACAAAATATTATTTTAAGAAAAAAGAAGATATATAAACATTTGAATATAAAGGAGAAAACTGTTGCTAAAATTACAGATTTGACCTTGGAAAAATCAAGTAGGGAATTATTTAAAACAATAAGATACTAACCAAGGGGCAGGTAAGGGGAAGCCTTGAAAAATGAATGGCCTCTACCGTAAATAAAAAACGACTAGTTTGAAGACATAATGTAAGAAAAATCCATACACAATGGAAACAAATATTATAACTTATGGAAATTAACCTGAAATCACTAGACCTTATGGAAGATATGTGAATATAGAGCTACTGCAGGTGTATAGATGAGAAAACACAACATACAAAGACTCAAAGATCCCTAATCTATAAATTCAATGCAATAGCAATCAAGATTTCAATAAGATTTTTTAAGGAAAATGGCACATTGAGTCTAAATTTATAGAAAAGAGTAAATTATACACAAATACCATATATATGTATGTAGATAAAATGTGTGTAAAATGTAATAGAGAGACATAGATTATTTAGATAATGCACAAATATAGGCTCTCAGGGATAGTGAAAGTTATTCTTTTTTTTTTTTTTTTAAGAGAGTGATCATGAGCAGGTGAGCGAGGGTGTGGGGGAGCAAAGAGAGAGAAAGAATCCCAAGCAGGATCCACAGTCCGCATGGAGCCCAACGCAGGGCCTGACCTCACAACCCTGAGATCATGACCTGAGCTGAAATCAAGAGTCAGATGCTTAACTAATTGAGCCACCCAGGCGCCCCTAGTGAAAGTCATTCTTAAATTATCAAAGCAAACCATAACAGAAAGCAATTAGAAATTTAATTAAATTAAGCAATTTAACAAAAAGCCTTCATGAATTCAAAACAAATAAAAGACTTTGGGACATATATTTAAAATATATAATAGACAAATGATAAACAGATTATATAAAGAGTTTCTAAAAATTAATACAAAAAATGAGCTATAAAATAAGGAAAGATTTATATAGAATAGAAAGCATAAAAAGCACAATGATTAATTTATATATGAAATGAACTCAACCTCACTAGAAATTAAAATAACACTGAAATATTATTTTTCATTGGTGAAAATAGGACAACTTGAAGTTTGATAATATCAAGGTTTGATTTATGAAAGAATAAATTGGTACAGCCTCTCTGATGAGTAATTTGGAAGTGTGACTATATTTGTCCCCACAATTTAATTTCCAGATACCCATCTTACAAATTGTCCCCTATTTGATGGTCCATCCATTTTACCAATAGCCCTTACAAAAGGGCACCAACAATAACATCTGTTGAAGCGTTCTAATAGCCAAAAACTTAAAAATAACCAACATACCAAGAGAATGGTGTCAGAAATTGTGGTATATTCATACTTTGAAATACTTTCCCACAGTTAAATATAAAGATATATATCCGGATAAACTCTCTTGCATACCTCACCAAGATACATCGTAAAACAAATGGAATAATAACATAACACAATATATACTATATGCCTTAAAAAGACCCTCAAAACAATACTATATAGTTCATGCCAGTTCATATATGTGTAGAAATATGTCTGAAAATATCACATGAAATTAATATGTATGATCACCTCCAGAAAATAAAAAGGGGACTGGAATTGAGTTGGATGTCAAAAGAGAATTAGTCATCCTCTATAGTGAGTGTTGTGTTTATTTATATGTTTGCTTACTTGTTTATGTATGACATAATTAAAATTAATTAAAAATAAAATTTTGTAACATGAATTTAACTTTACACACTGTATTTGGGATCACGGCATCTCTGTGTCCTTTCTTTCAAACACAAGAAACATATTTACACATAAATAATATGATGAAAAGTATATCATTCCCAATAACTCAATTATAAAATAACTATAAAAACTAAAGTTTAAAAACTGTGTAAGACATATTAATACTACTGAAATTCCCTCACTAGCTGAAAGAATATTGGTAAAGAAAATGACACCACATAGGTCTATTGGTGAACTTAATCAATATTGAAAAGCTATTGATTATCCATATATATAGTTCTTATAAAAATGTTATTAATTTCTTCCACTTTTAGAATAATTTTCCTCCTTGTGCTTTTTGGAATTTCTCAACATTTTGCATGACAAACCTATCTTGGTTTTTGTCTGGACATATGCCACTTCTGCGGGCGCTCCTTTCCCACGCTACACTTGTCTCAATCAAGTGTTCTCAAATATTGTATAGCTACACTTTTGCTTTCATATCTTCGATAAATCTGTGATGTGAGGTTCAGGAAGGCTCCTGTCACTTATCCATGCTAATTAATCTAAGATGAGGAGGTCACTGATTTGGCCTCAGAGGATATCCATCCCACATGTGTGTGGAAACATGCTCTGTCTGATCCACTCATGACCCAGGACGGCTGCATCCTCTCTTAGTGTTTCCTTAATTTAGCTTATTTATGAAACACTTGGCTGGCTTTTCTTATAGATGAAATTTTGTTTTTTGGCGTTTCCTAGTTTCAAAGAAGAGTTTCCTGATTCTTGTGCTCAGTGCAGCATGTGATTAGTTTGAGGATACAAAGATGGGCATAATTAGTATTCTCTTCTGTTATTACCTAGACAGCACACTCTATTTTTGTGTAGACATTAACCCAACTTTTTTTTTAGATTTTATTTATTTGACACAGAGAGAGAGAGAGGTCACAAGTAGGCAGAGAGGCAGTCAGAGAGGAGGAAGCTGGCTCCCTGTTGAGCAGAGAGCCTGATGCAGGGCTCAATCCCAGGACCCTGAGATCATGACCTGAGCCAAAGGCAGAGGCTTAACCCACTGAGGCACCCAGGCGCCCCGACATTAAGCCAACTTAACACACATATAAATAACCTATTGTATCTATAACATTGGAAAGTTAAAGAAAAAACCCCAAGTTGTTAAAATTTTCAATATTTTGGTAAAAATAATGTAATTGAGATAAGACATTTGTTTCAAGATACACATATCTTATGTGTTACGTCAGTAATAGTAATCATCTATGTAAATGTAATGGTGAAATCTGACATGCACCTACACTAAGTGAAAATTATTAAGCAAAAGCCAACATTTATCTATAATAGAGAAGCATACTTGATGAATTGTGAATTTCTAAACTCTTGTTGATAATTTACAACTGTGAGTGACATGTTAACTTTGGGATTTTTAGCCAAATCTAAGGTGGTATAATTTTTATTATATATAATTTGCAATATAATTATGCTACCTTTCTCAGTAAAATTCAAAATAAGCCTTTGTCACCAACTTTTATTGAATCTTGCCATAATAATAATAAAATGAAAGTATTGCACACCATAAGACCTTCACCCATTTTCTGTTATGGGAATTGGCAGAACTTAGTGATGACTAGCACTTCTTCAAATCAAGAGCTATATACTCAAAGACATTCACAGTTTGCCACTTACTGGAAAATTAGAATGAATACATTCCAAAATCAATTTTTGCTTCTGAATGTAAAAAAGTACTGAATATTATGATACAAATTTTAGAATCAGACCTTTTATAAAACACATCTCCTACTGAAGGAAGTACCACTTCATAATGCATCGAGCTCTGTGACACTAAAAGGAATAATTGAGCATTTCCAGTGGGTAACAGGGCACACCACCTTTCACCCTGAAGCTGAAATTTCTAGCATTAATCTGGCTGGGAAACTTTGGCTGTGTCACTGGAACAACCACAGTTGTTAGGGTCCAGGGAGCTTGAATTTAAGCTTGCTCCTTAAGGTAAGGTATTCAGTATTTCCTGAGTAGGATCTTACTCTCAAACAAAACTTTTCCTCATACAGAGAACTCTGAACGTTGGATTTTTCCATGATCCCAATGAGGTCTTACCTGAGAGAGTCATAGTATCTTAAAGCTGAACCACGAGGTCCAGGACATTTTTGTTGCACAGTTTTTATTCTACTCTAAATGAGATTAGGCTGGTTTGTGGGACTATGACTTATTGAAATTTCCATGATTCTTTTCTGTTTTTATTCTATTCTCTAACTTTTCTTTTCCTTTTCTTCCTTCCTTCCTTCCTTCCTTCCTTCCTTCCTTTCTTTCTTTCTCTTCCTCTTTCTTTCTTTCTTTCTTTCTTTCTTTCTTTTTCTTCTTTCCCTTTCTTTCTTTCTTCTTTCTTTCCTTATCTTTGAGTTTCTTAATGGTACATGGTCTCAATGGAGGCTTAGGGAATAAATGCATAACTGACCTCTGCTTTGTAATGAAGAATGAAAATCCCAGAAATGTGAGTTCTCCCAATCATTTCTTGCTTTAAACATTAAAAACATATGCAGGCCTGAATGTAAAAGAGCTAATTAAGTTAATCCAATTAACTTCATAATGCAAGTGCAACATATCATTAATGCTGTTTCCTCCCATTTGTCTAATGGATTATCTAATTTGTTCAATATAAAAAAGTAAAACAAAATTAGATTCAGATGTTGACGGGTTTTGCTGAGAGTGTGGGATGGAAGAGGAACAACACAGAATTTCGTAATGCCAAAGCTAAGGCATGAAACAAGTTTTATGCATTTCATAAACCTTAATTAGATTTAATTTTAACAGAACTAAGTAATGCCATTTATATAAATTATGTGCATTGCCATGTCTGATTTACCATGTGTTCCCCATGTATGGGGTCATCTTAAACTCATGTTTACCTTAAACTCAGCTTTACTTGAAATGCAGGAATTTAAGCAAACCCAGCCACAAATTAGGTGACTGGACATTACGTGAAACTGAATGCCTTTGCCTCATTTCTCTTGTTCTCGTGATCCATCACCAAATTAATGTTCAAGTTTGAAAACTAGACTCTTAGAAAGACTTCTTCCACACTTGAGAATAGTATTGGGATATTCACATCTACCCTCCCTCCTCCTCCTCTCTCTGTCTTTCTTCTTTAGTTCCTTCATTATTAGGATGTAAATAGCTACCTATGGAGGTAAATTTAAAGTTTTCAGAGTATAAAATATCATAAGTAGAAAAGACACACATATTAGTATATTCTGACAAACCAGAGAGAACTTCCTCAAAACTTTGGGGCTAAAATACAATCTTTTATTTCATTTTGTTGTGCTTTGTTTCATTTTGTTTTGTTTTTTCTTTGGCTTTGTTTTATGGGCTAACAAGACTACAGGGGCTATGCTTCTCAGGTCCTTCTATACCAAATATGTCTTCTTACCCCTTCACATTAATCATTCCAAGCCTTAAATATAACTGTCACATAAGACATGTGACTCCGGCCTTATTTAAACTACTTTTTCAAACAGAAATTATCTTCTTTTAAAAAAGATATATTTACTTATTCGAGAGAGAGAGAGAGAGTGTGTGCAAGCATGAGCTCCCACATGCACGTGTTGGGGGGAGGGGCAGAGGGCGACAAGGAGAGAATCTTAAGCAGGCTCCATGTCCAGCCCGAAACCTGACCCAGGGCTTGATCTCATGACCCTGAGATCATGACCTGAGCTGAAATCAAGAGTTGACACTTAATTGACTGAGCCACCCAGGAACTGCAGAAATTATCTCCTTAAACATATGCACCTTAATTTTATTCTTACTTTAAATCTTACATATATTTAATACTTTTACTTTCTCCATGTCTCAGATTTTGCTAGACTATAATTTATTTTAAGCTAATTTTTGCATTTTGCATGTTATTTTACTTTCCTAATGGGCACCCTTCATATTTTACAAATAATTATCAATCTGTATTGTTCTAACAATATGAAGAATTATTCAGTGGCTGGAAAATAGAAAAATTAGAAAATGGGGCACCTGGGTGACTCAGTTGGTTAAGCATCTGCCTTCGGCTCAGGTCATGATCTCAGGGTCCTGGGATCGAGCCCCGCATCGGGCTCCCTGCTCAGCGGGGGAGCCTGCTTCTCCCTCTCCTTCTGTTCCTGCTCATGTTTTCTCTCTCACTCATTCCCTGTCTCTCAAATAAAGAAATCTTTTTAAAAAATTAAAAATTAAGTTAAAAAAATGTACAATTATTTCCTTCTCTCATTTCATGGTATACGGTTTGTGGAAGTTAGCTAAAATTTTGGTTCCAGATTGTTGCTTGTGTTTATGTCAATAACTTGTATACCATGTCTCTTGCACTTTACTTACACTGATGAAAACAAAGAATTGAAAGGTAAACAAATTATAAAATATTTGAAAAATTTATGTGGAAGCAAAATATTACAATCCCCCTTTAATTCATTTTTAATTTTTTTTTCAATTCAGAAGCCTTTTGTTCCCTTCATGTTTCACTGTTTTACCCAATGCTAAGAAATGGGATTTTGTACAGAGCCCTGAGACTACAGCCTCTCCTAATTAGCAGCTGCTTGTGAGAGAAACACAAGACAGACACAAAAGAGGAAAGAGTGGTTGACTCTCGTGGATGAAATAGAATTTTAAATAATGAAAGCATGTGGAAGGAAATAATTTATTAGACTTAGAAAATGAACCTTATACACAAGACTATCATCTTTTTTTTTTCCTGTATGAAGAAATCATAAAATACTTGCCCTTGAATTTTCTCTGGAAGGTAACCTTTAATCTCTAAGGAAATTTTTCCCCCTAATTAATCATCATGAGTGATACTCAAATTTGCAAATTTATGTATATAATTTTAAAGGATCTATAAACATCCTTTCCTCCTTTTTTAGTTAAAAGAATCTTATGTTTTCTTATCCTCTTCTATGCCAAAAAAATAAATTGATGCTTTTTTTAAATAATGAGTATGCATGATTGTCACATCATCTGTGACACATAGCAGATGATCTGCTTCAGACACACCTATTATTTTGGAACATTGCATATATCAAAAATAATACCAAAATCACTGGCTTTTTATTGACCTTTGACTTCCCAAAAAGTAATCTTAACTACATCTCTGTTCATCTGAAATCTGTGCCAAAGGAATAGTCAGGTAAGAACTTCTGTTCATGTAAAATACTGTGGATACTCTGGTATTATTTTCTTTTCTTTGTTATGGGATTCTAAATTACCTGATGCTCTTTTGAAGGAACTGAAGGCTTACTGCACTGTTAAAAGAGAAAAGCGGTACACAAATTATAGCTGGAACTGATAGCGAAGGCCTAGAGCAGGTGAGTCTAAGAATTGTGACATTTACTCCTTTATTCACAAGAAATAACAGTATTTTAAGAGAGAAGATTCTAGTCAGCTGAGCATGAGAAAAAAACAAACGACCAGCTAATTCACTGGCTTCTAAACTTCTACAATACCTCTGTCTTAGGAAACTGTGCCCCCTAAGTCACTGTATCCACACTGCAGTCTAAAGCCAAAGCCCAGCTACGCTTTAAAAAAAATGTCCACTTTGTCGGCTTTGTCTTATGTACATGTAACTACTTTCTGACCTTTATTAAAAGGATATAATTCAGGTGTTCTTGAGTTATACCTGCTTTGTTAGTATCACCGTCTACCTCAACTTCACACACACACAAACACACAGAAACCCTACAAGCAAGTTTGTTCTGTGATTCCATTGGATACATAGTATATAATCTCCAACACTCTGTCCCTCATTATTTAACAAAAGCCCAGTTGAGATACACTTTTCAAAGCAAAGTTTTTGAAAGAAATACATCTGCCTTTGCACTATATTCCAAAATTTACTTTTTTGCATATTTTTATTTGGAGACCAGAAGCAAGTGAATAGTTTGAACAAATCACTTTGACCCTCTGTATAATTAATTTTATGGAAATGAATTTTGACTTATTGCCAGCACCCTACATTCACATTTAAAAAAACACCCAATAAAGATATGCTTATATAAATAGTAAATATTTATAAAAATTATGAATTATTTTACATAGTATAAATAATTATAGATTATCAATCCTGCTCCGTTAAAAGGATTGCCACCTACAGAGGTACGGATCAATATCCATCACTGATAATACAAGTAATATCACCAACAAGGTCACCCTTTTGTCATTGCTTGCTAAGAAGTTTAGAAGCAATTAACTTCCCATATTTAGCTAGTTTGTAGATCTGTTACACATTTTGAGCTCATTAGGTCTCGTTTCTGAACTCACTGTGCCTTGTCCTTTTTAGCGTACAGTGGAGGGTGATGAATGGCTAATTTCTTGATAAAATTATGTTATTACAAGTATATGTGTGGGTGTGGGACCTGTTACACTGACATCCTCAAAAATGTTCATGGACTTCAACTTAATAACTTAATGTCTGAGGATATAGTTAAGGTTATAATAAAATATCCACAGGATGGTTTGTGAGCTGGAATTTGTTACAAAGAAGTTAAAACTATAAAATAACATCAGAATCCAATAATAAAAGAATTGTTAATTAAATTCTGCGTTAATAGTAGATGTTATCACAACACATTTAAGGAGAAGGATAAATTCTCATGTTATGAATGAACAAAGCAGAATATAGATATAAAATAATGCACTATGGTTTCCATTTTATGAGAACTGTGTGTATTTTAATGGAAAGACAAACTGAAAATCCCTGTATCAAAATGTTCTCAGAGGTTCTCTGAGTGACGGGACTTTGGATACTATTGTTGGATTATCACATTTTTCTTTGCTGTCTGGATTTTCTAAAATAAATGTGTATTATCGTTTTTAAGTGGGAAAAGGTATATTAAAATGATCATTCTGTAGGACCAAAGAAAAAATTACATGGAATATCTAAAAGAAAGTTTGGTTTTGCTTTGTTTTGTTTGCAATTACCCTTCCAGTCAGCAAAGAGTAAAAGAATATAAGCAAACAGTTGACATTTTTCTCATGCATTGAATGATTACATTGTTACGGAAGAGGCAGATAATTTATTTATGAACTTTGGGTATATTTTTATAAAACACTGAATTGCTAAAACATTTTCTGGGAGCTGTACAAAATTCAAAATATAAAATCAATCATCATTAAGCAAATTACCAAGAAGAAAAGACATAGGATTCCAACATTTACCATTTGGACAACTGATCAGGCAAGGCAAATAAAACTAAAATATTATGTTTCTGGATGGGAGATTAGAACTGACCTTTGTGACATCAGTAAAAAATAAAAAGAAGAAGAATCTCTTAACTTCGTGTCCCTCAACTAAGGAAAGGTGACTTCGCATATAAATCGATTCCTTTTGAAGTTAAGTGGCTATAAAACAGTGTTGATAGGCCCAGGCTTTATCATGTGTCTGTGAAGCCGTGACACATTGACCGAAATTTGTTCACGTACCTCGGTCTGGAAAACCTTCTCTCAATGTACAGGATGCTACACAAAAAAATATGTGGAGAACAAAATGATAAAATATGCTATGTCCTATACTATAAATTTTGTGACTAAGAATGGCAAACAAACAAGAAACTTGATATGTTTCTTCATAAAAACAAATGAATACGATCAACCCATGGAAATTCAAAAAACATTTTGAAAATAAAGTCTTGCCTTCAGTTCTATTTCCAAGTGTTTTTTAGAAAGAAATAATCAAAGGTGGAAATACAACAAAAATGAAAAGCCTCTTCAAATTTATACAGTGGTGGTGACAGCAAGATGGTGGAACAGAAAGCCTACTTACTCCTCAAAAGGCATGAAGTTGCATTTAATTCAGGGGTTTAGAAAAATTTTACATGAAAGCTTTCAATGAAATCTTTGAACGAAAGGAATACATCTTTAGACCAAACTCCTTTTAAGGTATTTTATATGTAAAAAATGCTTTTATATTATATATATTTATAGTTATGTGTATAGTTAAATTTCACATGTAAACATATTTCTATCCTGTAGTTGTATATGTAGATGTATCTGAACACTTATATTTATATTCAGAAACACACACACGAATCTACCTAACTTTCAAAACAATCTTAATTAAAATATCATAAACAGGAGAGTTTACTGGAGAGGAACAAATAAAAATATTCTTCCACCAAAGGTTGCTATTCCTCTGTTAAAAAGCCTTCTTCAATTTTCTGTTAATCTTCCTAAGAAATATTAGTGCTAACAGCTAAGAATTTTGAAAGTTTGTTTGTGATGTTAAACAGACTTAGATGTTACTTTAAAAAAATCAGCTAAGGCTGTAATGATCCTGACTCTGTCCTTTATGACTGATGATAGCTGCTTGAACAAACAAACAAAGCCTCAAGGCAGCCATTGAAGTAGACGCAGTAACCCATTAAATTATTTCAAGATAAAACCGTGGTAAACATCTCAGGCCAAAGATCACAGACATGAGATTTCCCTTATTTATTTTCATTGAGAGAAAGTCACATATTTCAAACCTTTATGTTAAGAATACAGTGTTCATTAACTCTTGTTTTTATTTTGAACTATTTAGTAAGTTGGAAAGCAAGATACGAAGTTAAGTACTGGCTGTTGACAAATCAATGTATACTAAAATGTATAAATTATGAAACTACTATGTAAGTTGCTAATATTCTTTAATTTTATAAGTATTTTACATAGAAAGAGAGAAAGTGTTAGATCAAAATCTGTGTTACAGTGGTAATAGACAGATGTTGTCTGCTCACAAAGAGTATACTACATTTTTCTTAGTAATTTAATTGCCATGTGATTCTATTCAAAAGCTCTGAGATCTTATCATTTTAATTACAGGTGAGAGAGCAAGCTCTCATTCCCTTGTTCCATCTTAACCTACCTTGGAGCACACATATAAAATCAAATGATTGCTTGGGACATTTCTAACTAAACTGCTTTCACTCTGTGCTCTCTCTCTCAGGACTACCTCATTTACTACTCGATATCTCTAAAATCATTTTAGAAATTGTCTTCAGGGCAATAAGAATAAAAAAGGAATGAAGGTCCATGACCTGTGGATATTTAACATATAAATATGCTATTTATAAGCAACAGATTTTTGCACTCTGGAATTTCAAGGTAGGTAATGGTTTATGATGAGATATACATTTAAGCTAAAGGACCCAAATGCTTTGAGGGACATAATATTCCAGAATGTTCTGCTTCATAGAACACTGTTTCTGAAAATGACTTTCAAGGAAAGGGTCTATTTTTGCTCAGTTAAAAGATTTCATTTCCAGTGCTGATATCCACTGGGATTCTCTGTAGTGTCAGAGACAGACAGACTATAGCAAGATTCTGTTATTATCTCAGAAGATATATAAGAATGTGTATTTCAGTTGGGCCTACTTAAATCTGTGAATATGACCAAAATATTTGGAAATTGTCTATCATACCAAGAAAGGTAATAGCGTTCTGAAAGCTTAGACTTTAAATATTTAGAAAACCATGTGGAGAAAATAGAAAGGAAGTGTTTATCTTTGGGGATAGAACAAACTTAATCTACTGAAGTTGAATTTAAACTACTCTGCAAACCAGATTCTATAGGCAAAACTTCCTTTGTCTTTACATTAAAAAATGATAAAAACTGCATTTGATTTTTGGAATATGAATGACTAAGCAGTCCTGATAACATAGTAATGACCTTGTTGAATTACTATCTAAATACCGCTTTCAAATGATTTCTAGTTTGTGTGTGTTATTATTTGGTTTGGCAATGACTTTTTTTTTTTAATCTGGCACCAAAAGTACAGGCAACAAAAACAAAAATGAAGAAGTGGTATTGCATCAAACTAAAAATCTTTTGTACAACAAAAGAAACAATCAACAAAACAGAAAGGCAACATATAGAATGGGAGAAAATATTTGGAGGCCTTGAATTCAACAAAGGGTCAATATCTAATATGTATAACGAACTCATATAACTCAATACCAATAAACCAAATAACCCAATTAAGAAATGGGCAAAGAACCTGAATAGGCACTTTTCCAAAGAAGACATACAAATGGCTGGCAGATACATGAAAATGTGCTCAAAATCACTCCTCATCAGAAAATCAAAACTACAAGGAGACATCACTTTATACGTTTTTAGGATGTTTACTCCTAAACATCTCGTATGCCTGTTTAGGATGTGCAAGCGTTGGTGACGACGTGTAGTGAAAGGAGCCCTGGGGTACTGTTAGTGGAAATGTAAATTCTGATGGCCGCTGTGGAAAACAGTACGGTGGTTTCTCAAGAAATTAAAAATAGGACTTTCATACGATTCAGCAATCCCACTTCTGATATATATACCCAAAGGAGTTGAAAGAGAGATACGCACTGTGAGGTTCACTGCAGCATTACTGACAACGGCCAAGGCGTGGAAACAACCTAAGTGTTCATGGAGGGGTGGATGGATAAAGAAAACGTGGCACCACCGAAAATGAACCTCTTGTCCTGGAACCCAGTCGAGGCCCTGGTACCACCCAACATATATGGCTGCGAGCAGCCATAAGAGTAGTTTAATTTAACACATATTATTGGTATTCCATCCAAATTTTGCAGGTATACTTCATGTGTTTTAATAATATGTAATTTTTGGGGTCAAATACCTGTTTCTAAAAATCTCAATCTGATTTTTCTCTGCATTATTTAGAGTCGGTATTCTTAATTTAAATGCATTATACTCTGTTAGTAATTTACTTATATAATTATCTTCTCTAAAGTCTAACAGAAGCAACGGAACCATTCTTGGAGAACACTGTGGCTTTTAAATGAGGTCACTTTTGGGGGGGAATAACATTTCTATCAGTGACTGATCAATTTTCCTATCTTGTTTTATCAAATATATTTCCCATTTTTTCATATCTTATTATAAATACTGAATATACCTTTGCTAAGTTAAGCATCACCACATTCTTTTTGAGATAGACCTTGACATCACCGTTTACAGGTAACAAAACTAAGATTCAATGGTTCAAGGAATTGATTTAAATTACCTTGTTCCTAAGTGGGTGGGTCAGAATTTAAGAGCAAGTCTGCTGAAGTTGAATGCTTGTTCTCCCATTAGGCATAACATAACTGTTCAATGGGATACGGTCTAAACATTCCTACCTAAATTTTTTTTTCATTCATTAAACTTGAAACTTTTAAATTTAATTTTTGCCCCAGGGGTGCTGGCTTCATCAGATCATCCCCCAAATTTCCAGTAGCACCAAAATTATCTCCTCGGCATGTGCAAATTAATATTCTACCTGATGAATTACTTCTGTATGTTTCCCCTTGGAGGCAGCACTTTCTTGCTCTCCATCCTTCAGCTCCAGTCAGATTGGTTGGTTGGGCTCCTGTTCCTAACCGGTAGCTGCTGACACATACTTCATCACACAGTGAGTTCCCAATGTTTCTTCCATCTTTAATCACTCAGATCCAAAACTCTCAACTAGAATTTTGAAGAATTTTTGAGAATGAGGACACAGGAGATAAATGGTTTGAGATCTTGCGTGGCTAAAACTGTCTTTATGCTTCTTCACGGTGTGGCCATAAATGCCAAGTTGAAAATATTTTTTTCTTGTAATCTGAAGGCATGTCTCTCTCCTCTCCTGATGTGTTTTGTTGTCTGTCAGTTTCGTTGTTCAGGTCTGCATCTTTCATGCCTGACACTCCTGATTTATCCAATGTATGTAAGAGTAAGTTTCTAAAAGAGCTGATTGGAAATTCTCTCTTGGGCAGAGCCCAGGCACAGGACTTCATACCAAGGCCAACCCAAAGGGTATCCTCATTACAGCATATTTATGGGCCTTTCTTTGGGGTTCTGAGCAGTTCATAAGCCTGACTGCTACATTTATGAAAACAGGTGAAGGGAGAGGGATGGGGATTTCACATTCGCTACCCTGAATGTCCCTCACGTCCTGATTCCAGGGCTGGAGCTTTCCCTCTGCATAATGCTTTTCTGACTTAACTTTCGGAGTGTCTGTTCTTCTCCCGTTTCTGTCTTTTTTATATGAAACTGATTTTTGTACTTTGCCAATTGTGCTTTATGAAGAAATGGGAATAAATATCTATGTGCAAACCACCACATTTTACCTGAATCTCTCTGTCCCACCCCCCATATCTTTTCCCATCTTACTCTTTTTTTTTTAAGATTGTATTTATTTATTTAACAGAGAGACACAGCGAGAGAGAGAACACAAGCAGGGGGAGTGGGAGAGGGAGAAGCAGGCTCCCCACCGAGCAGGGAGCCCGATGCGGGACTAGAACCCAGGACCCTGGCATCATGACCTGAGCTAAAGGCAGACGCTTAACGACTGAGCCGCCCAGGCACCTGTTCGCGTCTTACTCTTAAGTGAAATCAGAAAGCAATTAGCGATCTACTGATCATGTGGTTTAGTTTCTGAGGTAGGTTTTGTCTTGCTCTTTCTTTCGGAGGACATTCCTCGTCTATTTCGTTTGACTGTCTGTGTTTGCGTCTGCCGATCGGACAGAACAGTCCCAGACCCGAAGGAATGCTGTGCCGTACGGCGGCTGCCGGTGTAGACGGCGGGTGCTGGACGTCTTGCTGGCGCGGCGGAGCGGCCGCTGGTGTGGCTGAGCCCGGGGCGGTCCGCACGGTGCCCCCGCGGCCGGACAGCCACAGACGACTGAGTGCGGGCTGGGGGTTGTATGCACTGGAGACGAGCGTGCCGTCCCGGCGCCGTCTGTGCACACGGCGCCCCAGTGGGGTCGCAGGAACCGTCTGTGCACACGGCGCCCCTGTGGGGTCGCAGGAACCGTCTGTGCACACGGCGCCCCTGTGGGGTCGCAGGAACCGTCTGTGCACACGGCGCCCCTGTGGGGTCGCAGGAACCGTCTGTGCACACGGCGCCCCTGTGGGGTCGCAGGAACCGTCTGTGCACACGGCGCCCCTGTGGGGTCGCAGGAACCGTCTGTGCACACGGCGCCCCTGTGGGGTCGCAGGAACCGTCTGTGCACACGGCGCCCCTGTGGGGTCGCAGGAACCGTCTGTGCACACGGCGCCCCTGTGGGGTCGCAGGAACCGTCTGTGCACACGGCGCCCCAGTGGGGTCGCAGGAACCGTCTGTGCACATGGCGCCCCAGTGGGGTCGCAGGAACCGATGCAGGCGAGGGCCAGGGGCCCCGGGGCCGCCGGGCAGGGCCGGCGCATCCGCCGCAGCGGGCTGGGAAGTCTCTGAGCCCCCGCGCCGAGGGTGCCCGGCCGGCCGTCTGAAGCCCACGCGGTGCGGACCTTGGTGCGGACCTTGGTGCGGCCCCGCCGCGCTCGGGCGCCTTGTGCCCGCGTCACCGTGACGTGAGCCTGGAGCCGTCNACAGCAGGGGCGTGCGACCCCGAGCCGCCCTGCCCGCGCTCCCCGGCGACCGGCTCGGCGGACGGGCGGGGCTGCTGTGGGCAGGGCAGGACCCCCGAGCCCCGGGGTGCGCTGTTGCGGGGAGAGCCAGCGCACAGCGCATCCGTCCGCCAGGGCGGGCTCACGCGGAGCCGGGGCTGCCTTCGCTCCGTAGCAGCCGTCCTTTCGAGGCTCAGCTCCTGTGCGCGCCCGGGGAGCCAGGACGGGCACGGGCCGGGGCCGCCGGGGCAGTGGCGCGGGGCTCGGCTCTGCTCCCAGTCGCGCCGTCGGGNGGGGCGCGCAGCCCGCTCCCGCCCAGCCCGGACCCAGAGCCCCCGCCCTCCTCGCTCCTCGCGTCTGGGCAGACGGCTGGGCCAGCTCTGTCACCAGCGGCTGCTCCTTAGACCAAGACTCTTTCTTTCCTGGCGGCCAAGGACAGAGGGGACGGCCCCCATCCCGCAGGACTCCCCTCCCCACCAGTTCGCAGCGCCGGGTGGGGGTCCCCTTCTTTACCAGGTCCCGTCCCTCCTGCTGTCCTTGGACAGTTTGTCACGCGGAGGCTGTTCAGTCAGCCCTCAGTTCTTCCGGAGGAGACCTTCCACAAACAGGTGCCATTAGGATGTTCTGGGGGGGACCACGTCAGAGTCTTCGTGTGTCCCCGTCCTGGACTGGAGCCACTGGTGCTGAGTTTTAATGAGCGTCCTTTCATTTTCTAATTCAATCTGAATAAACATAAGCTAAGCACGAGGTATGAAGAAGAAAAAGGCGTGAAATTCTACTTGCGTGTTTTTCTTACTTCTTCCTTGTGTATGTTTATTCTCTTGATATTCTGTACTTTCTGGATCTTGGGGCCACCTATGACAATTCTGGAAATGTCTATATATGATTTCTTCCTCCAGAATCAGCCTTTGAGCTAGGTTTCTCCATACCTGTTATTACCAAAAGGGCAACTTGGTCTCCTTGGCATAATACTGTTCTTTAAAGACAATCCTAAAATCCATTGGAAATATACATCCAGGAGTAGGACATCTTCAGGTACATAAGCTTCTAAGCCCTCCCTGAGTAGACTACAGAAGAAAACAAAGCAAAACAAAAATCAACTATTCATATGAATTCCAAACTATAAACTACCCTTTTCTGGAGGGGATGGAGTGATCCTGTGTGGACCTAAAAATGTGAGATCTAAAATTTAATTTAAACTGACTCGAAGTTAGTAGTAGATACAATCTTATTCATAAGAAAACATTTTAAATCTATGCCTTTAAAACTTATACAAGAAAGATTAAAGCAATATGATCTCAGAATTAGAAATTAAAGAACACAGAAGGAAATAAACCAGCATGAGGGAGACAGAAAAATCAATACACTTCAGAATTGAATTTGCAAAGGTCTTTGAGTGACCAATTAGAGAACATACAATAAGATGCCTTAATACAGTTTTGAAAATAAGAGCAATTTAGAATAAAAATGAAAAGGCAAATTGGTAAGGAAGCCTAGCAGAATGTCTAGAAGTACAATAGATAGCTAAACAGCACATGGGACAAAATTGGAGAGACTGTTAGAACTGGAATGTGGATTTGAAGAAACTACTTAGAAGATAGCCCAAAGACAAAGAAATAGAAATATAAAATGTAGGTCAGAAAAATGGGGGAGAAAATGAAGAAGTCAAACATACTTCTGCTCAGATTTGAAAGGAGACAATACAAACAGTAGTCAGGGCTGGGTAATATTCTAAGAGATGGGTGAGAATTTTCTAGAATTAATGAACTAAACCAATTCTTAGATTTAAGGAGACTAATGAGCCTCAAACTAGATACCTAGAAAGAACAGAGTAAATTATAGACCATGAACAACAAAGAAAATATGTAAAATGGCAAAGAGAACAAAGAGATTTTCTGTAAGAGAATGATAGACCAACTGGCTTGCCAACAAATTAATGGAAGCCAAAGACAAGGGAATGATATTTTCCAAAATTCTAAAGCACATGACTGCCAACTAACACTTGTTCAATAAGATATCCTAGAGATTTTTTGCACAAGTTCATCAGGAAACATGTACTAGAATGTCTATTCCAGTGTGGATAATGCCATTATACTATATCATTTCAAGAAAGAAATGTGAGAATATCTGAATGTGAAGATAAAGATAAACAACTAAATGTGTAAGATAATAAATGATGGAGACTCGAAGATAATCCCAGGGATTTAAGACTTTTATAATGGTTAAATCCTTGGCAGAAAATAAGGAGGTGTCACTATTGGAGAAAATGGAGATAGACATGATTCCTTTATGCCAATGTTATAGTCAAATTTATGTAACTAGTAATTATAATCCCATAAATAGAAATTCTGTTGATTGTCAAGTGTATATGTGTGTAATATTTACTCACATTTACCATATCATTTTTAAGTACTGAAGAGCCACCACTTGTTACACAAACTATACAGTAGCTTCATAATCTTTTTTTTGTGTTTCAAATCCTGCTTTTTGACAAGTGATCAATCCTACATATGAGGCCTTTCCTGGTGATCTAATTTAAAATACCTCAGCCTGTTTTACTCTCTTATGACACTATGCATATGTTCTAACTATAGCAAAATATTCCTAATTCTTTCCTCTCATCCCGTGTATCATTACTCTTATTCATTTTGCTTATACATAAACTGTCATAATCAAATACATTGGTGCTGCTATTCTTTTAAATAAACCACTATCTGTTACATGAATTAAGAAGAAGCAAAATAAGTTTCCCACTAACAGTGTACCAAGGTCCCCTTTTCTCCACATCTTTGCCAACACCTGTTATTTCGTGTCTTTTTTATTTTAGTCATTCTGATGGGTATAGGGTGATATCTCATTTTTATTTTTTGATTTCCATTTCCCTGATGATTAGTGATATTGTGCATCTTTTCATGTGTCTATGGGCCATCTGTACATATTCTTTGGAAAAATGTGTTCCTCTACCCATTATTAAAATCAGATTTTTTTTGGATGATAAGTTGTATGAATTCTTTATATATTTTGGATATGAACCCCTTGTCAGATATATCACTCGCAAATACCTTCTCACATTCTGTAGGTTGCCTTTCTGTTTTGTTAATGCTTTCCTTTTTTTGTAAAATCTTTCACCTCCCCTAGTTCTTCTCTAATGCTCTTCCATTATATAGATCCAAATTTCTGAAGCAATAATTTCTTTCTCTTCAAATAACTTCTTTTAACATTTTCTTATAAGTCAGGNTTACATTCAGAGTAACTATTGAGAGATATACATTTAGAGCCATTGTATTGCTCTTCCTCACTTTTGAAGGATAATTCTGCAGGGTACAGAATTCTAGCCTGTTGGGTTTTTTCTTTCAATGTTTCACTCTACTCTTTTCTCACTTGCATAGGTGATGAGGAGAAGTCAGGTGTACTTCTTAACTTTGCTCCTCTCTTGAGAAGATGTTTTTTCCTGTGGCTTCTTTCAAGATTGTTTTCTTTACCTTGGTTTTTTTTTTTTCCATTTGAATATAGTTTGCATAGTTGTAGTTTTTCTTTTCCTTTTCCTTTCTTTTCTGGGTTATTCTGTTTGATTTTTCTCTGAGCTTTGTAGATCCCTGATTTGGTGTCTGACGTTAATTTGGGGAAATTCGCAGTCACTATTGTTTCAACAATTCTTCTGTTCCCCTCCCTCTTTTTTCTCCATCTGATATTCTCATTATGCTATACTATGCCTTATGTCGTTGTCTCATAGTTCTTGGGTATTCTATTCTCTTTTCCGGTTTTTTTTTTCTCTTAATTTCTCAGTTTTGGAAGTTTCTATTGATATATCCTCTAGATCAAAGATTCTTTCCTCAGCCATGTCCAGTCTAGTAATGAATCCATTAAAAGCATTCTTCATTTCTGTTACAGTATTTTTAATCTTTAGCATTTTCTTTGGTTCTTTCTTGGATTTTCATCTCTCTGCTTCATTGCATCTGGTCTTGCATGCTATCTACTTTATCCCTTATCATACTAATTATAGTTATTCTATATTATCAGTCATATATTTCAAACATTCCTGCCATATCTGGGTCTGGTTCTGATGTTTGCTATGACTCTCCAAACTATATTTTCTGCCTTTTAGTGTGTCTTGTAATTTTTTTGATGAAAGACAGGCATGATATACCTAGTACTCTTTCCTGCAGAGCTTTGTACTCATGAGTTTCTGCTCCTATAAGTTGTGATTTTCTGTATCTACCCATCTGTCTCCATTTTTGTGGTTATAGTTTACCCTATGACCTCACATCTCTGCTGTATCTAAGAAAAGTTGTGTATTTTTAGCTCAATTCACTTTTGACTACTTGTTAGGATGGAATGACAACTTCTTTTGGGGGTGGGGGTGGAGAGACGGACAAAGAGAGAGAGAATCTTAAGCAAGCTCCAAACCCAGCACAGAAACCAAATGTGGGGCTTGATCTCATGACCCTGAGATCATGACCAGAGCTGAAATCAAGAATCGAATGCCTAACAACTGAACCACCCAGTCACCCTGGAGTGGAACTTCAAAGCTCATTACGGGCTAGACCCAAAACCAGAAGCACATTTCCTTTTAACTACACAGCTTATAAATACTTCTTTTTGTGACCTTATTTTTTATGTATCTCCTATGAAACTCAAAAAGACAGAAACTGTGATCCTTATACTAAGTAACTTCTCCCTAGTATCAATCTCAACTCCTAGTACAAAGTAGAAAATCTCAATATTTCAGATGTAATGAAAAAGAAATTGGGCCTTAGGTCTCGTTACTTGCTATAGCAGATAATATGCTACTACTTTTCTGGTCATTATTTCTGCTTGAAATTTCTCTACTGAGCTACTGCTTTTAAAACAGTACTAACTAAAACTAAGTCAGTTTCATTTGTGCCTAGATACACCTTCATTACCACTTGATACTCCTGAGAATCATATAGTGGTTTTTGAAAGGCATATGCAGAAATGACTCTCTCATAAGATGGTGTTTACTTGTAACAGCATTAGGCAATGTGTTGTGATCATCGCCTTAAGGTTTACAGTGTTTGACTCCTATTAACATTAATGAGAATCGCTCAGCTGCCTCTGTGCATAAAGTACTAGAATCCTGTCCCTAAGCTATGTCCCCTTTGGGTTTGTATGGCTAATATATGTCATTAAACCATAATGGTAAACATAACTACTTGGAAATTACATTTCACCTTTTCTGCCTGCAGATCTCAAATCAAATTGCAAACAATTAATTGTGTTTATAACACTTCCACAAGGTACTTTCAAAAAGTAACATATGAAGACAGCCTATACCATTTCCGAAGTGCAGTTTTGGCTGAGGAAAACTGTCAATCCTTACGATAGCAAATGTTGCAAATCTATAATATGCAATGGTAGGAAATATAAATGTTCAATATAATTGAACAAATAAATTGGCAGATATATTTAACTCAAGAACTCTGCCAAGACACAAGGTTTAATAACTGAAGAGTAATTTAAACTATTCAAATATATTTTGGATTCTATTTTCATGACCTGTCATGACCAGATACATTTTCCTACAGAAGTTAAGAAGCACTATTTATAGATCATTAAGACATAATATCCTCATCTCTGCTGGCTCAGGTGAGGTCTGCTAGGACCCAAAGCACAGAGAAGAAAGAGCTGATATCTGGGTGACCTTGCACAGGAAAATAACACAGCTAACAAGTGAACAGAAGTCATTAGGCCTGTGGGCCAGTATTTAACAGGATGTGGTGAATTAAAACTTGATTTGCAAGTATGGACAGCTGAGAGAATAACTGTCACTTCTGTTTGCCAAGCCTTGGTTCAGGCAATGGGATACAAGAGATGGCAAAGTCAGGCGAGGTTTCTGTTCTCATGAATCTTACCTTCTAGTGGGAGCAGACAGAAAACAAATGGATGTGTGAACAGTGCCCAGATGTTTGGTATGAGGACCCTTTTATACTCTTAAAAATTGAGAACTGCAGAAATTTTTGTTAATGTGAGTTATAGCTGCTATTTACTGCTACAATGAGAATTTTTAAAATATTTATAAGTACCATAAAACCATTTTCTGTTAGCTTAGAAAATGTACATGTTAGTGAAAAGTGACTCTGTTTTTCAAAACAAAAGCAGTGAGAAGAGTGGCATCCTCTTACAATTTTAAAAATGTCTATAATATCTACTTTGATAGAACATAGCTGAATTCTCACGTCTATGTTTGCATTAAATGTTGAGATATATTGTTTTGAATGAAGTACACAAAGAAAATCTACCTTGGAAAAGGCAAGAATAATTTAATAGATTTTTTTAAAAAGATTTTATTTATTTATTTGAGAGAAAGGGAGAAGGAGCATGAGCAGGGGGAAGGAGCAGAGGGAGAGGCAGAAGCAGACTCACAGCTGAGCAGGGAGCCAGATGTGAGGCTCAATCCCAGGCCTCTGGGATCATGACCTGACATGAAGATCCCCAAAGGACTGAGCCACCCATGGGTCCCTAGATATTCTTTTTTCATACCGCACTAAAATCCTACAATCAATAGCTTTGTGAAGATGAATTACAATGTGAAATCCAAAGTCAAGTCAATAAATTTTCCATATATTAAAAGTATCTGTCTTGCTGTTTGAATGGATTTTTTACCTATTCATGATTCTGTAAAATCATGGATTGCTCATTCAGAAATTATTCATGCAAATCTTCCAAATGTTTACATATTTCATTATACAGTATCTATATATTTTTAAATCACATTTGTTAAGATCACCTTAAGAACCACTGGAAAGATTTTAACTATTGGGAAGTTGTCAATGGCAACAAACACAATTTTCCAAAATTATATTTTTTACTTCAAAGTTTTAATTTTATTATTGGATACAAAATACTGTTAATTGTGTGAAAGGCTCAGTTCATTAATTTTCAGGGAAAGACTGTGTCTTCAGTCATATTTTTTCCAAGTAAAGAGGGTTCTAAATGAACAGATGTCTAGTCCCGTTCGAAACTCAGTTAAGTTCGTAAGTCCTCAAGAACTCCATCATACTCTGGTGCGCCATTGTCTTAGTCCATGCAAACTGCTCTGACAATACCATAAAAGGGGTGCCTTATAAACAGCAGGAAAAATCGAAGCACCAGCAGGTTCAATGATGAGCGTCCCTACTTTATTCATAGATGGCCCTTTTCTGCTGTGCTCTCACATGGTGGGAGGGATGAGCTAGCTCTCTGAGGGCTCTTCCATATAGGCGGTATTCCAGTCATGAGGGTTCTGCCCTCAACATAATGATCGAATAACGTCCCAAAGTCCCACCTACCAATGTCATCACCTTGAGAGAGGATTTCAGTGTGAATGAATTTGGGGACAGAGGTACCACGGAGACATTCAGACCATAGTAGCCTCAGACCTGCTTAATGTACATTTCCCATTTTATAAAAGTGCTTTTTAAAATCATGTACCAAAGTGTCAAAATACAGTAAAATTAATATTTTTCTCTGTTTATCAAGAGATATTCCTACGTGAACCTGGCCTAATTTTTTTTTACTGAATGTTTGAGACAATGAAAAATTTGATGATAAGGCTTATTGCCACTGCCTTAATTTATTCTAAGACAATAACAGTTTTTACCTACAATTGCTTTTGCATCATTGGTGCAAATACAATACATTTGTGTTTGCAATTAATATCTTACTATTATAAAGGTATCTTGTATCTCATAAACCCACTGATAGGGTCATCATGGGCCCATGAACTACCTTTTGGGAACAACTGGAGTAAACAAATTATCAAGGAAGTTACAGATTATGGTAAAGGAAATAGCGAGAATAAAATATATGATTGTGATGATTGGTAACTAGTCCATATTAGTTTCATATAGTACCTTTTATCTGCTTCTAAAGGTGATATTTAAGACATAACCCAAAAATAGATAATCTGTCAGAACCATACTATGGACATAAGCCCCGAAGTTGGCAATTATATTACTAATTCCAAGAACAGAAAGAAGTCAGTGTGACTGGAACTTAGCAAGAGAGCAAGACAGTGATAAACTGGAGAAGCAGGCATATGTGAGGTAATGTGGGGTTCGTAAGACACGAGAATGGATTTGAATTATATTTTACTGGCATAAATACTGTGGAGGATTTTGAAATGAGGAGAAAATAACATCTAATTTTAAAAGAACACTCTGTGTAGCGTGGACTACACAGGACAAACATGAAGATAGTGAGAGCAGCTAGAGTATAAAAGAGAAGTTAGACCAGCAAGGCAGAAGTTAGTATGTACAGAAGTAAGCAAATTTGAGGTGTATTTTGTGCATAGTGCTTCTAGAAGATGCACATGAATTGCATCTCACCTCATAGGTGAGAGCAAAAGGAAGCCTGAGTGCTAGCAAATTCACGGAGGTGAGTGTTGTTTGTTAAAATTTGGGAAAAGGGAGGAGAAAGAGGTTGGGTGGGTGTAGGGGGAAAGGCATTTCCCTTGACATAAAACAAGAGGTCTGTTTTGAACACAGTAATTTTGAAACATGTACTAGGTTTTGAAGTAGAACTATGCAATGGGACATTCAGCTCTGAACCTCAAGGATGAGGTTAGAACCTAGAGAGGGTCTACATTTTAGAGCTGGCATTTAGGTGGTTTTAGAGTCATGGACTGGAAGAAATCGTGCAGGGACAGAACGTGTCCCATCACTGAGTGCCAAAGAGGGCACAGAGACTTTCCTTAGTAAGTCTCATAACCCACCCAATTTGTTTCTCTATTTATAGTCATGTCATCCACAAAAAATGACTTTGGTATCTCTTACTTTCTATATCTAGTTCTATAATATTGATTATCTGCTTGCTGCAATCCCTTACATTTTTTGAAAATCTATGTGCAATTTTATATTTCACATTAAGTTGACATCAAGGATTTATCATAAATTTAAATAATTATAAGGGATATAATTCCAAGCAGATGTAAAGATTCCCATTTAAAAATAAAACTGTTGGGGCACCTGGGTGGCTCAGTTGTTAAGCATCTGCCTTCGGCTCAGGGTGATGGGACCCAGCCAGGCGTAGGGCTCCCTGCTCAGAGGGGAGTCTGCTACTCCCTCTACCCCCCCCCCCCCCCCCCACCGCTGCTTGTGTGCTCTCTCTGTTTCTCTCTCTCTCAAATAAATAAAATAAAATTTAAAAAATAAATAAATAATGCTGTTTGGGATACCTGGGTAGCTCAGTCAGTTAAGTGTCCTTGATTTTGGCTCAGATCACAATCTCAGGGTCTTGAGATCCAGGCCCATGGGGGTCATACTCTCCATGGAGTCTGTTTGAGATTCTCTTTCTCTCTCTGCCCCTCCCCCCACTTGTGCGTGTAAGCATGCACTCTTTCTCTCAAATAAATTAAATATTTCAAAAATTAAAAAATTAAAAATAAATAAAACTTTCATGTTTTAAATATATCAAATATTATCTATAGCACTTGGATGTCTTGCATGTTTTATTTATTTATTTAAGATTTTATTTATTTGAGAGAGACAGAGTATGAACAGGGGGAGGGCCAGAAGGAGAAACAGACTTCCTGCTGAGCAGGGAGCCCGACCTGGGGCTCAATCCCAGAACCCTGGGACCGACCGTGACCTGAGCTGAAGACAGATGCCTAACTGACTGAACCTCCCAGCACTCTCTTGTATGTTTATCAAAATATACTCTTCAATAGTCAATTTTACGTTATTTCTTTTCCTTAAGCCCATATTATTGTTTCATTTTCTTCATAAATTTTATTTTTATGCAATGTATTTTTGCTTTTGAAATCTTGTGTTAGTGTTCTTTAGTACCTTGAAACAAAATTATACATATTAATGATTACAATCTTTGAACTTTTTCCCATTCCCATGAGGTAACAGGAGTTAAAATGCTGTTCTCCATTTTTATTGCAATTATTAGTAGTACACGAATCAAACAAAATATATTACAAATTTTTATGAGAGGGAAATAATTTTAGGCCATTAGTAAGTGCTCAACCTTCAAAGACATTAAGATAGAATAAAGAGTTGGAAACAAAGTGAGAAGATTTAAAGTACAGGGAGGTTAGGAGTGCCACAGTCAACAGCTGGTTAAGAAGAGCACAAGGAAGAAGAAAAGAGTAAATGACACCAAAACATAACAATGTAAGAATAACAGCTAAGAATTTTCCCAAATTAAGAACACTACAGACAGGACCTCAGATTTAGTCTTGTTACTATCACTATGTGCCGAAGAGGGCACAGGCACACATCATTCGAGGCATTCAGAATGTATGTAAAATCAGGTTTCCTGGAAAACATACAGGTCCTGAAGACAACAGAGGACTTAGCTGCCTTCCCTCATGGTGCTGGGAAGAGGTATGCCTGAGAGGAAGCAGGTGGTGGGGGAAGCTGACTATGTACCACATGGAAGGGAGTCCAGGAGAGGGACTTGACCCTGTAATCCCACACATACGTATAGGATTGAAGGACTAGCTAGGGATGTCCATGGAACTAAAGCAATGGGAACTTTCTGTTCAATGTAAGCCTGAGGGAAAAGTGAAGCCAATGGCTTTCAAGGCTGAAAACAGCCTGTTCTTGCTGGAGTTAACCCAGATATGCAAGTCAGCTTTTTGTTGAAGTACCAGTGGAAGAAGAAATAGGCTTCCATGTTTCCAGATTCATCTTTCATCATTATAAATATGACCATCACTGTCACTATTGCTCTCCAACTAAAATGTACTCCAGTTGGAGAATGTGGTCTCTAATATGTTGATTCTTTGGAATGGTCTTAATGGATCGGAGCACGGTGAATTTTTGCAAATGTTTCATGAGTGCAAGCTTCTCAAGCATCTTGCTCATATTTTCAGCCCCTCCCTTTTCCTAAAATGCTCTTCACCTCACTCTCCTCCACCCCAACCTATTCATCCTCCAGGTCTCAGACTCAGTGTGGCTTACTAAAGACTTACTCCCTCACCTTACAAAGGAAGCTGGTCCTCAAAATACGCATGCTTAGTAACCTGCTGGACTATTATTTTTTGGCTTGGTTAAGGCTTGATTAAAACTCTCTATAATTTAAATCACTTAATAGTGATGGATAATTTAGTGTGTGCATGCAAATGCATATAATAAATTCATAAGCTTCCATGAATGCAATCTGTCTTGATAAACTTTTATTCTTAACACTTTAGCCTGGACCTGACTTAAGTTAGAGTTCATATGTAAATATAAGAATGAATGAATGATTGAGATCATAGATGACATAAATTTGAGAGATAAAAATAAAGATGATGAGTTCTGTTTTCTACATGATGAACATGAAATGGTTCTAGGATGTCCACTTGGGAGATGGCTAGTAGAGGTGGGATACATGGGCCTGGGAGAAGAGAAGTCTGGGCGCAAGGTATAAATTTGGAGATTCTCACTTAAGTCAGCAATTAAGACCATGGGACAGAGTAATCTCACACAAGCCTTTACCACTGTCTGAAAAGGGAAGCTTCTGGTGAGAAAATCCTGTGGCAAACTGACCTTTGGAGAGCAAGTGAATAGCCCAGAGAGGATACTGACAAGTCTACTCTCACAGTCTTGTCCTAAACCAAAACAGTCATGTTCTCCACACAGGTATTATTTTGTTGACATATTTATCTCAAATGTGTCAAAGAACGACATTTGAATTGTCTTGAATCCCTAGTAACTTGTACCTAATACTCATCAAATGTAATCCATTGTATAAATCAATGTTTCAGGGATTATAAATTTCTCATTTAAGTGTTGCTTTTATTTTAATTTATATTTTCTCTTTAATTCCTGTTAGGAAACAGAAAGATAAGAATTTATCTCCCATCTTTTGATTGTCTGAATGTTCTCTCACTTCTAATTTGCCATGTTTGTTGAAAAATATCCTTTCTTAAGATTGACTTCCTGATAAAGTACTGATCTTAGGTGGTGGGTCACAGAAGTAGAAGAAATTGAATATATCATTGACATGAATCAATAGGATTTTGCTGCCTTTTCTAATGCCCTTAAAACTTCAGTCCTCAAAATTGATGGGAACAAGCCATTAAGTGAGTGCATCACTAACAAAATCACTGAGGGCTGCATATATCTGATCTTATAAAATGAATACAACATTAGAAAGTTATTCTTGGTAAAAATCCACCTATGCTTTTTAGAAATTACTTTTGATTCCAAGACCCAATGCTGTAAATGTGTTGTCAATATTAGGATTTTCATTTAATATCAAAAAACATAGTTTATTTCAAAGTTGTGGATAAAGGAGTTATCATCTGAATTAGAAAAATCAAATCTAGTCTGTAGTGACTGAAAATAAAGGAAAAACAAATCACCTCTTAGAAGATCATATGTTAAGCAGCAAGAGGGCGGCGGAGCAGGAAACCGAGGACCATCAGGTCCCAGGAATTCACCCAGATCGCTATGAAACTGTTCTGAACACCCACAAATTCTACAGGAGATCGAAGAGAAGAAGAGCAGCGATTCTAGGAACAGAAAATCGACCACGTTCTGGAAGGGCGGCCGTGTGGAGAAGTGAATCTGCGGCGACGGGAGGACAGACCGGGGGAGAGGCGGCTGCCGGCCGGGGAGTGAGCGGCGGAGCCCAGACTCAGGGCTGTGAGAAGTCGGCTCCGCGGAGGGATGACAAGCGGGGACCCCGCGGGCGGCACACCCGGGAGACTCACCTTCCTCCTCCGGGAGCGGCGGCGCGGGAGCGGCTGCGGGATCTGCCGGGTTCGGAGACTCCAAATGGGGCCGCGTCAGAGAGGGAGACGCTCGGTCCCAGGCCGGGGGAGCTCAGAGCGCGGCCGGACACCAGGACACGGGAGGGATGGACTGCTCTTCTCGGAGGCGCGCTGAGGATGGAGCCCCGGGCTCTCTGCTCCTCCGGGTCAGAGACTGGGAGCCGCCATGTTCAGTCCCGGCCTCCAATGCGGTAGGGAAAGCGCTCAGGGAACAAAACCTCCGAGAGCGAACCCGCGCGGATGACGTAGCCCCGCCCCTGGTGAGGGCGGTGCGATTCCGCCTCCGGCAGAGACCCTGGAGAATCCTGGCAACAGTCCCCACCCCCGGAAGACCGGAAAAAACATCCAGCCAAAGTCAAGTTCAAGATTGCTGAAAATTGTGGAACTCCGGAGGTAGGGGAAAGCAACGCAGAAAATTAATGGCTTTTCCCCATGATTCTTTAGTTGTTCAAAGTTAAATTCTTTGATTTTTTTTTCTTCAGATTTTTTTTTTACATTTTTCTTTTAAATTTTCTCCTTTTTCCTTTATTTTCTTTTATTTTAACGTTTTTAACTATTATATCTTATCAACACTTTTTAATCATTTTTAATTTTCATTGTTATAATCATATTTTATCCCTTCATTGTATTTAACCTTATCTATTGTATATTGAACAGGGTCTGTTCAATTCACCAGTTTAATAGATATAGACAGAGATAAATATAGAGATAGAGTCAGAAACAGACATAGATATAGAAACAGAAATAGGTAATATAGATAGAGGATTTTGTATTCTTTATTTTCGTTTTGTTTTTGTTTGTATGACTTTGTTTTGTTTTGTTTTGCTTTGTTTTTTTGCATTTTTCCTTTTTCATTTCTCCCGTTCCAGGTCTCTTATGAGTAGGTTAGTGTATATTTCTCTGGGGTCATTGCTACCCTTTAGTATTTTGTTCTCTCATCCATCTATTCTTATCTGAATAAAATAACAAGGTGAAAAAAATCAACACACACACAAAAAAGAACAAGAGGCAGTAACGAAGGCTAGGGACCTAATTAATGTGGACATTAGTAATATGACAGAACTAGAGTTCAGAATGACGATTCTTAAGGTGCTGGCTGGGCTCGAAAAAACCATGGAAGATAATAGAGAAGCCCTCTCTAGACAAATAAAAATCCTTTCTGGAGAAATAAAAGAACTAAAATCTAACCAAACTGAAATCAAAAAAGCTATTAATGAGGTGCAATTAAAAATGGATGCTCTTACAGCTAGGATAAATGAGGCACAAGACAGAATTAGTGATTTAGAAGACAAAATGTCAGAGAATAAAGAAGAGAAGGAAAAGAGAGACAAAGAACTACTGGACTATGAGGGGAGAATTCAAGAGATAAGTGATACCGTAAGATGAAACAATATTAGAAAAATTGGGATGCCAGAAGAGGAGGGGGGGCAGAAGGTATATTGCAGCAAATTTTAATACAAAATTTCCCTAATCTGGTGAAGGGAACAAGCATCAAAATCCAGGAGGCACAGAGAACCCCCCTCAAAATTAATAAAAATACGTCCACACCCCATCATCTAATAGTAAAACTTACAAGTCTTAGTGACAAAGAGAAAATCCTGAAAGCAGCTCAGGAGAAGAGGTCTACAACATACAATGGTAGAAATACTAGACTGACAGCAGACCTATCCACAGAGACCTGGCAGGCCAGAAACAACTGGCATGATATATTCAGAGCACTAAATGAGAAAAACCTGCAGCCAAGAATACTATATCCACCTAGGCTGTCACTGAAAATAGGAGAGATAAAAATCTTCCAGGACAAACAAAAACTAAAGGAATTTGCAAACACCAAGCCAGCCCTGCAGGAAATATTGAAAGCGGTCCTCTAAGCAAAGAGAACCTAAAAGAAACATAGGCCCAGAAAGGAAGAGACACAATATACAGTAACAGTCACCTTACAGGCAATACAATGGCTCTAAATGTATATCTCTCAATAGTTACTCTGAATGTAAATGGACTAAATGCCCCAACTAAAAGACACAGGGTATCAGAATGGATAAAAAAACAAGAACCATCAATCTGCTGTCTACAAGAAACTCATCTTACATGCAAAGACACCTTCATATTTAAAGTGAGGGGGTGGAAAACAATTTACCATGCCAATGGACAGCAAAAGAAAGCTGGAGTGGAAATCCTTATATCGGATAAATTAGATTTTAAGCCAAANTTTAAGGCAAAGAATATCATAAGAGATGAGGAAGGACACTATATCATACTAAAAGGATCTGTCCAACAAGAAGATCTAACAATCATAAATATCTATGCCCCTAACATGGGAGCAGCCAATTATATAAACCAATTAATAACAAAATCAAAGAAACACATTGACAAGAATACAATATTAGTAGGGGACTTGAACACCCCCCTTACTGAAATGGACAGATCATCAAAGCAAAAGATCAACAAGGAAATAAAGGCTTTAAATGACACCCTGGACCAGTTGGACATCACAGATATATTCAGAACATTCCATCACAAAACAACAGAATACACATTCTTCTGTAGTGCACATGGAACATTCTCCAGGATAGACCATATTCTGGGTCAGAAATCAAGTCTCAACAGGTACCAAAAGATTGGGATCATTCCCTGCATATTTTTAGACCATAATGCTCTGAAACTAGAACTCAACCACAACAGGAAAGTTGGAAAGAAATCAAATACATGGAGGTTAAAGAACATCCTACTCAAGAATGAATGGGTCAACGAAGAAATTAAAGGAGAATTTAAAAAATTCATGGAAGCAAATGAAAATGAAAACAGAACTGTTCAAAATCTTTGGGACACAGCAAAAGCGTCCTAAGAGGAAAGTATGTAGCAATACAAGCCTTTCTCAAGAAACAAGAAAGACCTCAAGTACACAACCTAACTCTACACCTACAAAAACTAGAGAAAGCACAGCAAAGAAAGCCTACGCCCAACAGGAGAAGAGAAATCATAAAGATCAGAGCAGAAATCAATGAAATAGAAACCAAAAGAACAGTGGAACAAATCAACGAAACTAGGAGCTGGTTCTTTGAAAGAATTAATAAGATTGATAAACCCCTAGCCAGACTTATCCATAAGAAAAGAGAAAGGACTCAAATTAATAAAATCATGAATGAAAGAGGAGAGATCACAACCAACACCAAAGAAATACAAACAATTATAAAAACATACTATGAGCAATTCTACACCAGCAAATTTGACAATCTGGAAGAAATGGATGAATTCTCAGAGAAATATAAACTACCAAAACTGAACCAGGAAGAAACTGAAGACCTGAATAGACCCATCACCAGTAAGGAGATTGAAGCAGTCATCAAAAATCTCCCAACGAACAAGAGCCCAGGGCCAGACGGCTTCCCAGGGGAATTCTACCAAACATTTAAAGAAGAATTAATACCTATTCTCCTGAAACTGTTCCAAAAAATAGAATTGGAAGGAAAACTTCCAAACTCCTTTTATGAGGCCAGCATTACCTTGATCCCCAAACCAGGCAAAGACCCCATCAAGAAGGAGAATTACAGACCAATATCTTTGATGAATACGGATGCAAAAATCCTCAACAAAATACTAGCCAATAGGATCCAGCAGCACATAAAAAGGATTATTCACCACGACCAAGTGGGATTTATTCCTGGGATGCAAGGTTGGTTTAACATTCGCAAATCAATCAATGTGATACAAGACATTAATAAAAGAAAGAACAAGAACCATATGATCCTCTCAATAGATGCTGAAAAAGCATTTGACAAAGTACAGCACCCTTTCTTAATCAAAACTCTTCATAGTGTAGGCATAGAGGGTACATACCTCAATATCTTCAAAGCCATCTACGAAAAACCCACAGCGAATATCATTCTCAATGGAGAAAAACTGAGAGCTTTTCCCCTAAAGTCAGGAACATGGCAAGGCTGTCCACTATCACCACTGCTATTCAACATAGTAGTAGAAGTCCTGGCCTCAGCAATGAGACAACAAAAAAATAAAAGAGGCATCCAAAT
>LNAC01000723.1:14647-30446 GCA_002007465.1 Ailurus styani | reverse complement strand
AGGGTGGGGGGTCGTGGGGGTAGGGAGGGAAAAACAATGAAACAAGATGGGATGGGGAAGGAGACAAACCCTAAGAGACTCCTAATCTCACAAAACAAACTGAGGGTTACGGGGGGGTGGGAGGGCAGGGATAGGGTGGATGGGTGATGGACATTGGGGAGGGTTTGTGCTATGGTGAGTGCTGTGAAAGGTGTAAGCCTGATGATTCACAGACCTGTACTCCTGGGGCAAACAATACATTATATGTTAATTTAAAAAAAAAAAGAATATTCCTATCTCCTTTTCTTTTAAACTCTTCGAAGTCCATCAGGCGTTTGCATTATATTCTCAGAGAGAGCGTTAATACTGCTTAATTTCCCAGGCAGGACCTTGGAAGTCATTCCGTTTTTCACTTTCATTCTCCCCACATTCCGGTGTTGTCAGGTGTCCCCAGTATGTTTTGTATCCATTGTCATCTTGCACGCCTCCCAACGCTCCCTGCTTCCGCCCGCTCTAACACTGGTCAGCTCCCGCCCTGCTGCACTTTAGTCTGCTACCACCTACCCACGTGTTCCGGAGACATCACAAGTAAACCAAACCTGAAGTCTTTAGTTGTTTGGATCCCACGTGTAGACCTTAATGATTCTGAAGGCCTTTCTTGCTTCCTTGCTTTCTTTTCTCTCTCTCTCTCTTTCTTTCTTTCTCTTTCTTTCTTTCCTTCTTTCTAGATTTATTTATTTTAGAGGGATGCAGAAAGAGTGGGAGGGAGGGAGAGTCTCGAGCAGATCCCAAGCTAAGCACCAGCCCAAGGTGGGGCTCATCTCACAACCCTGAGATCAAGACCTGAACCAAAACCAAGAGTCCAACACTTAATCCTTAATCAACTATGCCACCCAGGCATCCCAAGGCATTTCTTACATATTTACAATTTGACTATGTTTTGGCTTTTAAATTTTATATCATATGCTATGGAGATAATCAAATAATTTTTATTTCTATTTTATTTATTGGAAAAAAATACATGCTTTTAAAAATCCCAAGAGTCCATATTTTCAACTGTGAAACTGAAAGACCCGTATGCTATGCCTGCTCATGCAAGAGTAATGGCTGCTGTGTAGTGTGTACTCCCCAGGAAATTAAATGTCTTCGGTGGCTTCGTAGTGCTGACAGAATCAATCACCCTCTCCTCGGAATTCCTTTCTTGGACCTTCCCTCTCTTGTTTCTCATTTATTTGAGCACAGGCTAGGAAGGGAGGAAAAGGCAGAATTTGGAATCTGTGGCTCTGCTTTGCTGTGCTTTTTCATTTCTCAAAGTTCAGACTAAGCAATGATTCATCTAGCAAAATTTTCTTATTGGCTTCTCTTTTAATTAGGTCTCTGTTCAAAACAAAAGCAAGCAAACAAAAACAGACATTCAAACCAATTCAAGTTGGGAACTAGCAGTGACTTTTCAGGATATATCAGTTATTTAAAAATAAGAAATTCAATTACAATAGATTTCATAGAAACTGGGATTAAAATGGAGGTGCCATGATTATCTCCTTCCTTGCTGTTCCATTTTTATTTTAAGTCATTCCTGATGCTCTCTGAAACCAGGACCTTCTTCTCAATAATTGAATTGAACACTTTTTATTTTCTATTTCCTCATGATATTAGTTTATATATAATTTTGATTGCCTTGGCCCTGCTTAAAGTCACATAAGTTTCTACTTTTTGCCTCTCTGGTGGCTTCCCTAGTTTTATATTTTCCAATCACAAGTTCCTAGAGTAAAAATATTTTTGGTACAATGACCTTTTGCATCTAGGTCACAAGACATAAATTCTGGATTCTCCTAGGGTCAGGTGTCCATTCCTGTTGGCAATTGTAAGATGGTTAATATTATGTATCAACTTGGCTCAGCCGTGGTTTCCAGTTGCTTGGCCAAACACTAGTCTATATGTTGCTATGAAGGTATTTTGTAGCTGTGATTAAAGTTCACAGACCACCACTTTACTTTGAGTAAAGGAGATCATCTTGCTTGCATTGTCAATGTGAGTGGGTCTCATCCAATCATTTGGAGGCCTTAAGACCAAAAATAGATTTCCCAGAAAGAACGAATTCTGCCTCAAGAGTATAATATAGAAATCCTACCTGAATTTCTAACCTAATGACCTATCCTACAGATTTCAAACTCAATACTACAACATTAACTCTTACTTGAGCTTCCAACCCATTGGGCTGCTGTAGAATCTTTTATCTTATCAGTCCCTACAATTGGGTGAGTTAATTTTTTTAAAATAAATCCCCATATTTATATAATCTACATCTACATTTATATATTATGTATGCTATTGCTTCTGTTTCTCTGGAGAATGTTGACTAATACAGATTGTCGTATTAAGAGTGCTTCCAGAAGAACAGAATCTTAATGATGATTTTCTGGATTAGTTTTTGTTTCTAGAATTGGTTCTCTATTTTTATTTTATTCAAATACACTAATGATTTTATTTCTACTAGTAAAGAAAGCACTGATAATCCGTGACATGATATGGTAAGAGGATAGGCAAAGGGAAATTCCAGCATTCTTGAAGAACTCTGTGGTTGCTCTTCTCTGCAGATGAAAAATTACAGTGTGAACTGCTCCAGTGAACTCATGTCCTTAAATACAATAGCAATAATTGGACCCAGGGTAGCAGAGGCCAAGCAGTGCCAATACGTCATCAGAGAGAAGGTGGGCATGGTTAACATAATGCACAGTGGAGCCAAAGCTGTAATCAGAAGACAATCATGTATAGACATCTATGGTTAGTTGATCATGGTGGTCTCAGAAGAAAACCAGTTTGACAGTCTTAAACTCTCACTCCATCTGTACAAGAGGAAGCATTCTAGATCAGCTCTAGAGAGTCACAGTTGCACATTCAATTCCCACACATGAGCCAGTCTATAGATCCAGAATGCCTTGAATGAAAGGGAGCCCGAGTCACCCTGAGGAAGGACCATGGCACACTGCTAAAATTTATTCTGCTTATTTCTCTCCTAGCCCTCCACAAGGGACCTATGTGGCTTTTCACCAGGATGATGGTGCATTGTGGAAAAAGGAAATAATCAGACTTTGAAGGGATTAATGGATACGGGTCTGAACTCGCACTAATTCCAAGAGATTGCATATGTCACTGTAGTCCACCAGACAGGACAGGGGCTTATGGAAGTCTGATATCAACAGTTTTCAATGAAGTCCATCTCACAGTGTGTCTAGTGAGCCACCAAATCTAGTCTGTGGTTATTTCCTCAGCTCTAGAATGCCTAACCAGAATAGATTAACTCAGCAATTGGCATAATCTTCACACTGCCTCCCTGAATAGTTAAATGAAAGATATTATGATAGGAAGGGCCAAGTGGAACTCGTTAGAACTACTCCTCCCTAAGAACACAGCAAGCCAAAAGCTCCACATTTTTGGAAGAAGTATAGGGATTAGTGTCACCTTCAAGGACTTGAAAGATTCAGATGCGTCAATTCCCACCACATCTCCATTCGAGTCACCTGTTTGGCCTGTGCAGAAAACAGATGGATCTTGAGGAAGAACAATGTATTATTGTATATTTAACTAGGTGGCAACTCCAATTGCAGCTGATATTCTAGACGTGGTTTCACTGCTTAAGCAAATTAACATATCCCCTCACACATGGTATGCAATTACTGATCTGTCAAATGCTTTCTTCTTGATACTTGTTAGTAAAGACTGCCACAAGTAGTTGGCTTTATGCTGCTACCAGCAATACACCTTCACCGTTCTTTCTTCCGGGTCTGTCAGCTCTCCATCCCTGTATCATAATTTAGTCCGGAAGGATCTTGATCATCTTTTCCTCCCACAAGGTATCATACTGGCGGACTATGTGGATGGCATTATGCTGACTGGACCTAGCAAGCAAGGTGTAGCAAGTACTCTACACTTTCTGATAAGACATTTGTATTGCAGAGGAAAGGATATAAATCCAACAAAAATTCAAGGGCCTTTCACCTCAGGGAAATTCCTAAGGGTCCATCACTATGAGACATGTTGAGATATTCTTCTAAGGAGAAGATAAACTGTTGCAGCTGGTCCCTCCTCCAACCAAAAAAGAGGTATAAAACCTTGTAGGCCTTTTATTATTTTGGAGACAATATATTCCTCATTTGGGTGTGCTACGAGAGCCCATTTACCATGTGACTTTAAAAGATGCTAGTTTTGGGTGAGACCCAGGACAAGAGAAAGCTCTGCAACAAGCCCAGGCTGCTGTGCAAGCTGTTCTGCCACTTGGGCCACATGATCCGGAAGGTCCAGTAGGAATGATCCAGTCATGAAGGATGCTCTTTGGAGTCTTGGGCAGGTCCCATGGGGGAATCACAGTGCAGATCCCTAGAATTTTGGAGCAAAGCCTTGCCATTCTCTGTAGATAACTACTTTTGAAAAATAGATTTGGGCCAGCTACTCTGCTTTAGTAGAGACTGAACACTTAACCATGGCCCATCAAGGAATCATGCAAACTGAACTGCCCTTTATGAACTCAGTGTTGACTAACCCAACAAGCTCTAAAGTTGGACATATGCAGCAACACTCTATTATAAATTGAAAGTGGTGGAAATTGGACTCAAGTGAGCCCTGAAGGCCCAATAAGTTAAATGAGGAGGTGGTCCAAGTGCCCATGGACCACATTCCTGTTACCTTACTTTCCACCCTCCCCAGCTCCTACATTTCCCCTCATGGGGAATCTGTTGACTTACTATCTGTTGACTGAAGAAGAGGCCTGGTTTCTAGTCGGTTCTGGACAATATTGAGGCGCCACCAGCAAGTGGGCAGTGACGACACTGTAACTCCTGGGATGTCCCTGAAGGATGGTGGTGAAGGGAAAACCTCCCAGTGGGCAGACTTTGTGCAGGGTACCTGGTGGTTTATGGTACTTGGTAGGAGCAATGGCTAGAGATGTGATTGTATACGCATTCATGGGCTGTAGCCAATGATTTGGCTGGATGGTCAGGGACTTGGAAAGAATATAAGAAACTGGTGACAAGGAGATCTAAGAGAGAGGCATGTGGGTAGAACTCTTCATGGGCAAAAAAGTCATGAAGATATTTGTGTTTCATTTGAATGTTCACCAAAATGTGACCTTAGCAGAGGGTTTGATAATCAAATGGATAGAATTCCCCATTCTATGAATACCAATAAGCATGTTTCCCTGGGCATCACCCAGTGGGCTCATGAACAAAGTGTCCATGATGACAAGGATGGAGGCAAGGAATCAGCAACACAGACTTCAACTTACCAAAGCCAGCCTGGCTCCAGCCACCAGTGGATGTCCAGTCAGCCAGCAGCAAACACTGAGTTTTCCATGTGACACCATTCCTCAGATGACTGGCCAGCTATCTGGTGGAAGTTTGGTTTTATTGGGCCTTTTTCAACATGGGTGAGGCAGTATTTTGTTCTTACTGGAGTAAACACAGTTTGAATATAAATTCAATTTCCGTGTGTACACTAGGTGTGCCAAAATTACCATTTGTGGACTTACAACTGTCTTATCCATGGTATTCCACACAGCACTGTTTCTGTTCAAGGAACCCACTTCACAGCAAAGTAAGTGCAGCAATGGTCCTATGGTTACAGAATTCAGTGCTTTTACTGTGTCCCCTGCTCTCTGAAGCAGCTGGCTTGATACAATGGTGGAACCACCTTTTGAAGATTCAATTACAACATCAGATAGGTGGCGATACCTCGTATGACTAGAACAAACTTCTTCAGAAGGCTGTCTGTGCTCCGAATCAGCATCTTATACATAGTTTCTCCCCTAGCCAGGATCCATGCACCCAGGATTGAAGGGGTGGAAATGAGAATAACACTACTCAGTATGAGTCCTAGTTATCCACTAGCAAAATGTTTTACTTCCGTCCCCATGACCTTATTCTCTGAAGGTCTAGCAGGACGAATGTCTCCTTTAGGGGACACAACAATTATCCTGTTGAATTACAAGTGATGACTGTCACTTGGCCACCAAGGGCTCCTCTATTTCTGAACCAAGAGGAAAATTATTGCTGAGATGATTCATCTTGATTAACAGGGGGAAATTGGACTGCTACTCCACGGTGGACCTAAGGAAGAGTATGTTTGAAAGACAGAAGGTCTGCCGTGTGTTTGAAGTAAATGGAACATGAAAGCACAATTCAGGCAGGACCACGAATGGTGCAGATCCTTCAAGAATGAAAGTTTGGGTCATCTCACCAGGTAAAGAACCACGATTACCTGAGGTGCTTGCTGAGAGCAACATAAATATGGATTGAGTTATGTAAAAAGGTAGTCATAACAACCAGCTACAACCATGTGACCAGCTGTAGAAATGAAGACTGCAGTTATTAGGAATAATTCTTTATTTTGTTATGAATATATTTGTGCTCATGTGTATGTGTGTGTGATATCCTTATTTTCTTCCCTTCCGTGTTTAATATATCACGTATGGTATTTTTTTTTAATTTTATTTTTTATTATTTGCCCAAGGGGTACAGGTCTGTGAATCATCAGGCTTACATCTTTCACAGCATTCACCAAAGCACAAACCCTCCCCAATGTCCATAACCCATCCACCCTATCCCTACCCTCCCACCCCCCAGTAACCCTCAGTTTGTTTTATGAGATTAGAAGTCTCTTATGGTTTGTCTCCTTCCCCATCCCATCTTGTTTCATTATTTTTCCCTCCCTACCCCCCACAACCCCCCACCCTGCCTCTCAAGTTCCTCATATCAGAGAGATCATATGATAATTGTCTTTCTCTGATTGACTTATTTCGCTCAGCATAATACCCTCCAGTTCCATCCATGTCGTTGCGAATGGCAAGATTTCGTTTCTTTTGATAGCTGCATAATATTCCATTGTATATATATACCACATCTTCTTTATCCATTCATCTGTTGATGGACATCTAGGTTCTTTCCATAGTTTGGCTATTGTGGACATTGCTGCTATAAACATTCGGGTGCACGTGCCCCTGAGGATCACTACCTTTGTGTCTTTAGGATAAATACCCAGTAGTGCGATTGCTGGGTCGTAGGGTAGCTCCATTTTCAACTTTTTGAGGAATCTCCATACTGTTTTCCAGAGTGGCTGCACCAGTTTGCATTCCCACCAACAGTGTAGGAGGGTTCCCCTTTCTCCGCAACCTCGCCAACATCTGTCATTTCCTGACTTGTTGATTTTAGCCATTCTGACTGGTGTAAGGTGGTATCTCGCTGTGGTTTTAATTTGTATTTCTCTGATGCCGAGTGATGTTGAGCACTTTCTCATGTGTCTGTTGGCCATTTGGATGTCTTCTTTGGAGAAATGTCTGTTCATGTCTTCTGCCCATTTCTTGACTGGGTTATTTGTTTTATGGGTGTTGAGTTTGAGAAGCTCTTTATAGATTTTGGATACTAGCCCTTTATCTGATATGTCATTTGCAAATATCTTCTCCCATTCTGTCAGTTGTCTTTTGGTTTTGTTGACTGTTTCCTTTGCTGTGCAAAAGCTTTTAATCTTGATGAAGTCCCAATAGTTCATTTTTGCCCTTGCTTCCCTTGCCTTTGGTGAGGTTCCTAGGAAGAAGTTGCTGCGGTTGAGGTCGAAGAGGTTGCTGCCTGTGTTCTCCTCGAGGATTTTGATGGATTCCTTTCTCACATTGAGGTCTTTTATCCATTTTGAGTCTATTTTTGTGTGTGGTGTCAGGAAATGATCCAGTTTCATTTTTCTGCATGTGGCTGACCAGTTTTCCCAACACCATTTGTTGAAGAGACTGTCTTTTTCCCACTGGACATTCTTTCCTGCTTTGTCGAAGATTAGTTGACCATAGAGTTGAGGGTCCATTTTTGGGTTCTCTATTCTGTTCCACTGGTCTATGTGTCTGTTTTTGTGCCAGTACCATACTGTCTTGATGATGACGGCTTTGTAATAGAGCTTGAAATCTGGAATTGTGATGCCGCCAACTTTGCTTTTTTTTTTCAACATTCCTTTGGCTATTCGGGGTCTTTTCTGGTTCCATATAAATTTTAGGATTATTTGTTCCATTTCTTTGAAGTAAATTGCTGGTATTTTGATGGGGATTGCATTAAATGTGTAGATTGCTCTAGGTAGCATAGACATTTTCACAATATTTATTCTACCCATCCATGAGCATGGAATGTTTTTCCACTTCTTTGTGTCTTCCTCAATTTCTTTCATGAGTACTTTATAGTTTTCTGAATACAGATTCTTTGCCTCTTTGGTTAGGTTTATTCCTAGGTATCTTATGGTTTTGGGTGCAATTGTAAATGGGATTGACTCTTTAATTTCTCTTTCTTCTGTTTTGTTGTTGGTATATAGAAATGCAACTGATTTCTGTGCATTGATTTTATATCCTGACACTTGACTGAATTCCTGTATGAGTGCTAGCAGTTTTGGAGTGGAGTCCTTTGGGTTTTCCACATAAAGTATCATATCATCTGCAAAGAGTGAGAGTTTGACCTCTTCCTTGCCGATTTGGATGCCTTTTATTTCTTTTTGTTGTCTGATTGCTGAGGCTAGGACTTCTAGTACTATGTTGAATAGCAGTGGTGATAGTGGACAGCCTTGCCGTGTTCCTGACTTTAGGGGAAAAGCTCTCAGTTTTTCTCCATTGAGAATGATATTCGCTGTGGGTTTTTCGTAGATGGCTTTGATGATATTGAGGTATGTACCCTCTATGCCTACACTATGAAGAGTTTTGATTAAGAAAGGGTGCTGTACTTTGTCAAATGCTTTTTCAGCATCTATTGAGAGGATCATATGGTTCTTGTTCTTTCTTTTATTAATGTCTTGTATCACATTGATTGATTTGCGAATGTTAAACCAACCTTGCATCCCAGGAATAAATCCCACTTGGTCGTGGTGAATAATCCTTTTTATGTGCTGCTGGATCCTATTGGCTAGTATTTTGTTGAGGATTTTTGCATCCGTATTCATCAAAGATATTGGTCTGTAATTCTCCTTCTTGATGGGGTCTTTGCCTGGTTTGGGGATCAAGGTAATGCTGGCCTCATAAAAGGAGTTTGGAAGTTTTCCTTCCAATTCTATTTTTTGGAACAGTTTCAGGAGAATAGGTATTAATTCTTCTTTAAATGTTTGGTAGAATTCCCCTGGGAAGCCGTCTGGCCCTGGGCTCTTGTTCGTTGGGAGATTTTTGATGACTGCTTCAATCTCCTTACTGGTGATGGGTCTATTCAGGTCTTCAGTTTCTTCCTGGTTCAGTTTTGGTAGTTTATATTTCTCTAAGAATGCATCCATTTCTTCCAGATTGTCAAATTTGCTGGTGTAGAGTTGCTCATAATATGTTCTTAGAATTGTTTGTATTTCTTTGGTGTTGGTTGTGATCTCTCCTCTTTCATTCATGATTTTATTAATTTGAGTCCTTTCTCTTTTCTTTTGGATAAGTCTGGCCAGGGGTTTATCAATCTTATTAATTCTTTCAAAGAACCAGCTCCTAGTTTCATTGATTTGTTCCACTGTTCTTTTGGTTTCTATTTCATTGATTTCTGCTCTGATCTTTATGATTTCTCTTCTCCTGCTGGGTGTAGCCTTTCTTTGCTGTTCTTTCTCTAGCTTTTGTAGGTGTAGAGTTAGGTTGTGTACTTGAGACCTTTCTTGTTTCTTGAGAAAGGCTTGTATTGCTATATACTTTCCTCTTAGGACTGCTTTTGCTGTATCCCAAAGATTTTGAACAGTTGTGTTTTCATTTTCATTTGTTTCCATGAATTTTTTTAATTCTTCTTTAATTTCCTGGTTGACCCATTCATTCTTGAGTAGGGTGTTCTTCAGCCTCCATGTATTTGAGGTCTTTCCAACTTTCCTTTTGTGGTTGAGTTCTAGTTTCAGAGCATTATGGTCTGAAAATATGCAGGGAATGATCCCAATCTTTTGGTACCTGTTGAGACCTGATTTGTGACCCAGAATATGGTCTATTCTGGAGAATGTTCCATGTGCACTGGAGAAGAATGTGTATTCTGTTGTTTTGGGATGGAATGTTCTGAATATATCTGTGATGTCCAACTGGTCCAGGGTGTCATTTAAAGCCTTTATTTCCTTGTTGATCTTTTGCTTTGATGATCTGTCCATTTCAGTAAGGGGGGTGTTCAAGTCCCCTACTAATATTGTATTCTTGTCAATGTGTTTCTTTGATTTTGTTATTAATTGGTTTATATAATTGGCTGCTCCCATGTTAGGGGCATAGATATTTATGATTGTTAGATCTTCTTGTTGGACAGATCCTTTTAGTATGATATAGTGTCCTTCTTCATCTCTTATGATATTCTTTGCCTTAAAGTCTAGTTTATCTGATATAAGGATTGCCACTCCAGCTTTCTTTTGCTGTCCATTGGCATGGTAAATTGTTTTCCATCCCCTCACTTTAAATCTGGAGGTGTCTTTGCGTGTAAGATGAGTTTCTTGTAGACAGCATATCGATGGGTCTTGTTTTTTTATCCATTCTGATACCCTGTGTCTTTTAGTTGGGGCATTTAGTCCATTTACATTCAGAGTAACTATTGAGAGATATACATTTAGAGCCATTGTATTGCCTGTAAGGTGACTGTTACTGTATATTGTGTTTCTTCCTTTCTGGTCTATGTTTCTTTAAGGTCTCTTTGCTTAGAGGACCCCTTTCAATATTTCCTGTAGGGCTGGCTTGGTGTTTGCAAATTCCTTGAGTTTTTGTTTGTCCTGGAAGATTTTTATCTCTCCTTCTATTTTCAGTGAGAGCCTAGCTGGATATAGTATTCTTGGCTGCAGATTTTTCTCATTTAGTGCTCTGAATACATCATGCCAGCTCTTTCTGGCCTGCCAGGTCTCTGTGGATAGGTCTGCTGACAATCTAATATTTCTACCATTGTATGTTATAGACCTCTTGTCCCGAGCTGCTTTCAGGATTTTCTCTTTGTCACTAAGACTTGTAAGTTTTACTATTAGATGACGGGGTGTGGACCTATTTTTATTAATTTTGGGGGGGCTTCTCTGTGCCTCCTGGATTTTGATGCTTGTTCCCTTTGCCAGATTAGGGAAATTCTGTATTAAGATCTGCTCCAATATACCTTCTGGCCCTCTCTCAATCTCGTCCTCTTCTGGGATCCCAATTATTCTAATATTGTTTCGTCTTATGGCATCACTTATCTCTCGAATTCTCTCCTCATGGTCCAGTAGTTGTTTGTCTCTCTTTTCATCCTCTTCTTTTTTCTCTGACATTTTGTCTTCTAAATCACTAATTCTATCTTCGGCTTCATTTATCCTAGCAGTAAGAGCCTCCATTTTCAATTGCACCTCATTAATAGCTTTTTTGATTTCAGCTTGGTTAGATTTTAGTTCTTTTATTTCTCCAGAAAGGTCTTTTATTTCTTTAGAGACAGCTTCTCTATTTTCTTCCATTTTTTTTTCAAGCCCAGCCAGCACCTTAAGAATCGTCATTCTGAACTCTGGTTCTGTCATATTACTAATGTCCGCATTGATTAGGTCCCTAGCCGTCATTACTGGCTCTTGTTCTTTTTTTTGTGTTGATTTTTTCCGCCTTGTCATTTTATGCAGATAGGAATAGATGGATGAGAGAACTAAATACTAAGGGGTAGCGATGACCCCAGAGAAATATACACTAACCTACTCAGAAGAGACCTGGAACTGGGTAGAAAAGTAAGAGGGGAAAAAAAAAAAAAAACAAAAAAAAAAAAAACAAAAAACAAAAAACAAAAAAAACCAAATCCAAAAACTAACAAACAAACAAACAAACAAAAACCCAAAAACCCAAAATCATACAAAAACTAAACAAAAATGAATAAAACAAAATCCTGTATCTATATTATCTATTTCTGTTTCTATATCTATGTCTATGACTCCATATCTATATCTATCTCTATCTCTATCTATCTCTATCTATCTCTATTAGATTGGTGAATTGAACAGACCCTATAAGTATCCAAAAAAATAAGGTTAAAAACAATGAAGGGATAAAATATGATTATAACAATGAAAATTTTAAAAAAAGAGAATAAAAAGTGTTGATACGATATAAGAGTTAAGAACGTTAAAATAGGAAAAGGGAAAAATTTTAAAAGAAAAAAGTAAGAAAAAATTTCAAAGAGAAAAAAAAATCAATGAACTTTGAACGACTGAAGAATCATGGGGAAAAAGCCATGAATTGTCTCCGTTGCTTTTCCGTAGTTCTGGGGTTCCGCAACGCTTAGCCGTCTTGAACTTGACTTTGACTGGATGGTTTGTTTGTTTGTTTCTCTTGGTCTTCTGGGGGAGGGGCCTGTTGCTATGATTCTCAAGTGTCTCTGCCCGAGGCGGATTCCCACCGCCCTCGCCAGGGGCCAGGCTAAGTAATCAGCTCGGGTTCGCTCTCAGGAGCTTTTGTTCCCTGAACGCTTTCCGTACCTCGTTGGAGGACGGGACTGAAAATGGCGGCTCCCAGTCTCCGACCCGGAGGAGCCGAGAGCCTGGGGCCTCAGCCCTCAGCCCGCCTCAGAGAAAAGCAGTCCCTCCCGTCTCCTGGTCTCCGGCCGCGCTCCGAGCTCACCCGGCCTGTGACTGAGTGTCTCTATCTCTGGCGCGGCCCCGCTTAGAATCTCCAAACCCGGCAGATCCTGCAGCCGTTCCCACACTGCTGCTCCTGGAGGAGGAAGGTGAGTCTCTCCGGGTCTGCCGCCCCGCGGGGTCCCCGCTCACAGATCAGTGGCCCGGCTGAGCTTCAGATCCAAGCCCAAGGTAACCCCGAGCTGAGAGACACCTCAGCTCAGCTCCATCTCTCCCGCCGGCTTCTGAGACCTGGGAGCTCGGTCGCGCTCAGACACCCCTGGTCTTTTTGTGTCCCCGTGGGTCCTGAGACCACACTGTCCCTGCAGGGGCTTCACCCCCCGCTTGGCCTCTGGGGCGACGTCCCTTAGTGGAGCCGACTTCTCACAGTTCCGAGTCTGTGCTCCGCTGCTCGCTCCCTTGCCGGGAGCCGGCCCCTGCCCCCGGGTCTATCTTCCCGTCGCCGCAGATTCACTTCTCCGCACATCCTACCTTCCAGAAATTGGTCGATTTTCTGTTCCTAGACTTGCTGCTCTTCCTGTCTTCGATCTCCGATAGAATCTGTAGGTGTTCAGAATGGTTTGACAGCCCTCTGGGTGAATTCCTGGGACCTGACGACAATCGGTCTCCTACTCCTCCGCCATCTTGCCGCTCCTCCCATCACGTATGGTATTTAAGCATCACACCAGGAATTTGCATCTGATTCCAGAGAAAAGTTTACTGTGTTTTTAGCGGCATGCAGGATAGTTGCATCATGTAAAATGGATGTACTATTTTATGATTGCCCTTATTTAGAGATTAAGTGTGGTTTAAGGGAGTATATGTGGATCCCGAGTGGACAAAGGGTGGGCTGTGATGATTAATTTTATGTGTCAATTCCGCTGGGCCATTGTTTGGCTCAACCACTAGTCTACATGTTATTGGGAAGACATTTTGTAGATACGATTAACATTTACAGTTAATTGTCTCTATAGGAGATTACCCTGGACAATGTGGTTAGGCTCCATCTAGTTATTGATGGCCTTAAGACCAAATACCTAGCTTTCCCAGACAAGAAAGAATTCTGCCTCTGAACCGTGACATAGAAATCCTGCCTGAGCTTCCAGGCTGCTGGGCTGCCTTATAGATTTCAGACTTGTCAGCCTCATCATCACACGCGCTAACCCAAGTTCTTAAAATAAATCTATTTATCTGTCTATCATGTGTATGAAACTCAAATCTATCTATCAGTTCTGTTTCTCTGGAGAACCCTGAGTGATACAGAGAGCAATCTCCATTTTAAGAAGACGATCGGTTGACAGGACTCTGCTGTATTATTAGGGTAATGTTAACTGCCATTCCAAATAAACCCCAAGACAACAGCACTGAGCATAGAAATTCGTGTCTCGGTCACACAGAGCATGCGTTCCCTGTAAGTAGTTGGTTCCACAGGTGGAAGGCACCCAAGTCTCTCCTATGGCATGTTTCACCCTTCCGCCGAAGCCTCCCTGTCCTTCCGACGAGATGTGGGATCAGGAAATAAAGTAGAGCAGTTACTCTTTTTTATGAGATCCCTTGGTCCAGAAGGAATACACATCAATTCCATCCATCACAAGTCCCTACACATTTTTAAGAGAGCTTAGAGAATGGAGTCCCGGTTGGGCTGTCACACCTCAAAGGCAGGTCTGTAACGTGTAAGACAAAGGAAAATATTCATGCTCATCCACACTCTCGACCATGCACACCATACATACTCTTTCGGCAATAGCAACAATACCACTGGGTGTGTGTGGGAGTGATATTCCTTTGCTAAGCAAATGGTTTTAAATATCTGGAGCAATAGTGACCTGAGAGTCTATAATTTTTAATATATTTAAGTATATTTCCAATTTTTAAAAAAGCCTGACTTTTGGAGGCAAAATTATATACATAGTAGTTTGTCTTATGATTTAAGCCAAAGAAAACTAAGGCAATTTTAAGATGCGTTATGGATACTAGGTCATAGCAAAGGAACATTATTCTCCATTTTAGGGCACCGCAGCGTTCTGCTGGCCTGGACCCGGAACCACCGTTCTGTCCTGATGACTCAGACGGAAGAATGAGGAAGTGAATAGCTTGGGATTTAGGGAACAATAAAAAAAGAGGGCAGGGCTGAAGAGAGTGATTAAGGGAAGGGCAGGAGGTACTACATAATACCTGCCAAGTACTAAAAATAGGAATCTAGAACCGTGTAATTCACTTCTGGCCAGGACTGATGATTGAACTTGATTTTATTTTTCAATACTTTCATTTAATTCTATATCCTTCATTCTATGTGAATAACACTCCAGTATAGTAAATCACGAAATGGGAATGAAGGCTGTAATTTTAATTAACATATTTTATGATGTTTCTGATGTGTATGCATTTGATCGAATTTTCATTTACAGTGAGCTATTTTTTTCTTCCGCATGTAATGTTTGACATTACCATTTCCTTCTTTAATGAAATTCTAATATTTAATAAAATGAATTAAAATTGTAATATGACCTGTCAGGAAGTTTTCTCCCTCAAATACTTGTAGAATGGAAACTAGAACTCACCGCCAGGTTCAATAGTAGTCGGCAGGAAAAATCAAGCATCTTTTTGTGATCGCTTCGTTTCCTCGTTCAGGACCCCTTCCTCCCAACCTCCGGCTGGCCGGAATAAATGATTCCTGCCACTCGTTCTTACTCCGGAGTCCCTTCCAGGGCCTTCTCTGTGGTCTAGAAAGGATGGAAACGCACAGACACTCATTGCGCATCCAGACACAGGGCATTCGCTCTACTAAAACTAGTATTAAAATACAGATTTATAACCTAAAGAGTCACTATGTTAAAGTAATTTTTCTTTGTCCTTGGCCAGATAGGTAACAATTTCACCTGCGTGTTTCACAGCAAACAGAGATTCTAATAGATGTTGATTCTGGTGCTCGACACACGCGGCGCGGGGCTGCGCTTCTCCGAGCCACTGGACTCCGCACGCAACTGTTCACGCACCCGTGCCTTCCGGGACCTGGACGCGGAGCGCCGGGAGCCGGGATCGCGGCTGACTTTCCTCGCAGTCCCTGGACTTTGGGGGCGCTCAGTCAGGGGTTTCTGCCCTATGTGAGACCTAATAAATGTGTTTTAAATTACAGCGTGAAACAAAATAGTCCTGTACACGTGAACTTCCTCAACTCCCCTCACTTCACCTCTGGGAATTCTTCCTCATCCCCGCACGTTCCCGTCCCCCATGCCTGCGAACTCCCCTTCCCCTCCTCCCCTTCCCCCTCCTC
>LNAC01000723.1:0-14109 GCA_002007465.1 Ailurus styani | reverse complement strand
CCAGCCCTTCGAACTCCCCCTCCCCAGCTCCATGAATTCCTCCCCCCCTTCATCTCCACCCATTTTCACCACCCCTGCATCTCTCCCAGTGAGAAAGGAGAAAGAAGACAACGAACTGCCAGGTCTCAAAGTCTCTCCTCAGCTTTAACTCACTTACCATTTCTGCGGAATTTATCGAATTTGCATATTCACTTTTTCCGGAAACGGGACAGTGAAAAGCAAAGAAAGAGAGAGGAGAAAAAGATCCTTGCATTGTGAAATGACAGGTGAACTGTGAAACCCAAAAGAAATCAGTTATCACATTCCTGGCAGGTGGTAATTTCTCTGGAAGTGTTACTACTATTATTACTTTGAGATCATTAACGACTCCAAAAACATTTATGCCTCTGTGCTTTTTTCTCTGCAGCTATTCGTGCTTTAGAGGTGCCTTTGTTTACATTTTCACTTGTCAGGCAGATGCTTATCTTTGAAAAACAATTGACATGTCACTTTCTCTGATTATTCCCTGATCCCCTTCACGGGGAAAATTACTGGTTCCTCCTCCGATTCTGTTGTTTCCAACAGAAACAATGCTTAATCTGTAGCAGTGAGAAGTCAGGTATGATGTAGTAGCTCGACACACGGTATTGCCTCTCTCGCTCTACATGAGCATTAATTCTGGGAGAGAGTAAGAATTAATTCTGGGACAGAGAAGGCTGTGCTGGCGGCCTCCGCCTCCCAGTTGCCAAAACACAAAATGTCAAGTTAAAATTACAATTTCTAAAACTTTTTAATCAAACCAAAATGGATCAGAATTCTGCTTAGTTTTTACATTATGTAACACTGAAGGCTCAGTGCATAAATAAGAAAATACTAACCTTTAATTTCTAAATTTTAGTCTTTTTAATGTTTAATATCATCACAGTTAGAGTATTTGAATTTATACAAACAGCACGTTCCCTATGTACTTGCACACACTTCTGAAAAATAATATTATGCATAAATCTGCTTTGTGTATAATGTTTTATTAAATTAGCAATATATTATGAACATTTTCTCCAGTCAGTAGATATTATTCTGTGGTGTACATTTTCATGGCTTCATTAGGTGGTGTTCTAGGTTCCAGAAGGTCCCAGACTACAGGATTGAAGGGAACCAGGGACTGGGATTGTGTTTGTTTGGATGCCATCTCTAAGTGGGTAAGATGTCACTGCTTGTACCAGCAGTGAAAATTCATGGAAACACAGAAAGAAAAGATGATCACTTAACATGACATCTCTCTCTGTCCCTGTTTCTCTGTATTTATACTCTTATTTATATACTTTATATATATAATCATTAGCATCTTTCTGCTATTACAAATAATGCTAAAACACATATTCTGTACATAATATTATGAAATATTACTGGGATAGGAATTGTTTTACCAAGCTTACACAAAATTTTAGGGTTTTATTTAACATACATTCCCACCCAGCTCTATAAAATGTTCCGACCACATCCAACTCCCTTCCCCTGCTCAGTGGCTGCCTCACGGTCCAGCCAGGATCCGTGTCCCCATTCCTTCGAACGATGGCCTATATTGCAGGGTGGAGGGAGCAGTCAGGGGAGTGGAGCTTATCTTTCATTTTTCAATTAAAATTTCTTTAATTGCTACTGAGTGCAAATATTTTATGTGCCATTTCATTGGGGGGAGGTAGTTAATTCGTTACATATTGAAATGGTGGACACTAATCATTTGTCTCCAGTCTTTGTGGCACATAATTTATGTAGCACTAATCAGAATAGTAAAGGCATGTTTGTGTACCATGATTTTAAAAATACATATGTTTTCTCATTTTAACCTATTTAATTTACTTTCATTCTCAATAAGTGGTATTACGTGGTCATGTAGCTCTTTCTTTTTTTAATATTCTTTGTTATAAATCTAGATTGGTGTTCTCAGAACTGTTCAAATTACTCACAGATCACACTTATATATGGATCCATGTGCCAGATCTGATAGGCACAAAGGAGAGGGTTAAAACCAAAGGAAATCATCACGGTAAGCATTCTCCACCACGCAATAAGTTGCATTTCCTGGGCTTGCCGTGGTGGTTGCCTTTAGGAAAAGTGCTGTCCTTGTCTTCATGAATAATCCACCCTGAAAAAACAAATAAAAATAAAAATAAAAGCAGCATTACTTAAGTGTACAAAAAAGCTAACTACTTATTTTCCATAGCAAAAAGTCAATCGATATGGTAAAAATTCAGTAAAAATCTCAGTTTTAAAAGTCAAAACTAGCACAATGCGTTTGTCCTTTAGAAATATGGAGATAAACCGCAGAAGAACCGTCACAGTTTAAAGGATGAACGAAATGGCAGCAGGTAGGAGCTCTCCTCCAGGTCATAAGCAGGCAGGAGCTCAATGGACAGTGGGAGGATTGGGCTTTTTAAAAACATGTACATAATGATTAGTGATATTAAGAACATCTACACATACCTATTGGCCATTTGTATGTCTTCTGTGGAAAAAATATTCATTCAGAACCTCTGCCCATTTTCTATTAGATTGTTGGATTTTTTTTCTATTGAGTTCTTCATATATTTTAGATAATAACTCTTAGCAGCTTTATGGTTTACAAGCATTTTCTCCCATTTCATAGGCTGCCTTTTCATTGGGTTGATTGTTTCCTTGCTGTGCGGAAGTTCTGAAGTTTTCCGTAGTCCTACTTTGATTGTTTTTGCTCTTACTGCCTATGTTTTGGGTGTCATATCCAAAAAATGGTTGCCAAGACCAATGTTAAGGAAGTTTGCTTGTTTTCTTCTAGGAGTTTTATGGTCCCAGGTCTTAATATTTAAGTATTTAATCCATGTTGAGTTAGTTTTTGTGAATGATCTAAGACAGAGATCCAAATAATCAGGAAAATGCAAACTAAAACTACAGTAAGATAGCTCATACCTGTTAGACTATTATCACAAAGACAAGAGGTAAATGTTGTTCAGGAAACTTTTTTCACTGTTGGTTGGAATGGAAATTAGTACAGCTCTTTTATGGAAAATAGTACAGAGTTTCCTTAGAAAAGTAAAAGTATAACTTCCATATGATCCAGCAATTCTACTTCTGGGTAATACCTAAAGGAAATAAAATCACTATCTCAGAGATAATGATTTCATTTCCTTTACCATTCTTGGGATTTCATTTTCTTCACCATTCTTCACCATAGTGTTGTTCATTTTCTTCACCATTCATCTCTTGATAGACACTAAGATTGTTTCCATGCCTTGTGAGTAACTTATTATTGTGAGTATAGTGAATAATACTTACCATATTATTATGCATCCCCCCAAAAAAGAAGGAAATCTTACCATTTGTGACAAGATAGATGAACCCTAAGGTATTACATTTGGCAGATAAGTCAGACACAGAAAGATAAGTAATGTATGAGCTCACTTAAATGTAGAATCTGAAGAAGTCAAATTCATAGAAACAGAGTGCAGGTTGGCAATTGTCAGGGGCTGACAGGTAGAGGAAATGGGAAGGTGCTGGTCAAAGAGTACAGACTTTCAGCTATAAAATGAATACAATCCAGGGATCTAATTTACAACATGGTGACCATAGTTAACAACACTATAGACTTAACTGTGTAGTTAACAAAATTGTACACTTGCAATTTGCCAAGATATTAGATCTTAAATGTTCTCACCACACACATAAAAATGATAGTTATGTGAGTTGAAGTCTGTGTTAACTGTATTGTGGTGATCATTTCACAATATACACATATGATAAATCATCATGCTGCACACTTTAAACTTATGCAATGTTACTTGGCAATTATATCTCAATAAAACTGGAGGGAAAATAAATGTTTTAAAGACACCAAATTTTGAAGGCTTTATATGAAAAATAAGAATGCAAAGTATCTCAATGAATTTTATCTTGATTACATGTTTAGAGATGTTTATGTGTGCGACTTTAATAACAGAGTGTTTTAATTAAATACAAATAGCGGGCGCCTGGGTGGCTCAGTGGGTTAAAGCCTCTGCTTTCGGCTCAGGTCATGATCTCAGCATCCTGGGATCGAGGCCCGCATCGGGCTCTCTGCTCAGCAGGGAGCCTGCTTCCTCCTCTCCCTGTCTCTCTGCCTGCCTCTCTGCCTACTTGTAATCTCTCTCTCTGTGTCAAATAAATAAATAAAATCTTTAAAAAAATAAATAAATTAATTAATTAAAAAAAAATAGGAAATCATGTTGAAGTTTGTAAGGTAAGTCCCATTTCTTCCTCTGAGTCTGTATTCAATTCTATCAGCAGTCCACGTACTAGTGCAAGCCAACTCTGGCTAGGAGAAACCTGAAAAAAGAGCCTGGGGACAAACTGGATACACACATAGGAAGGGGGATGTAGCTTGTCTCAATGGGATATTAGTCCCCTCCCTCCTGCCCTTCTAGTTAAATACTAAGCAAACGGGTGCAAGAGAGTGCTCGATTATTTGCCTCCTGGGTCATTCAGGTAACAGAGCCAACAGTTTCACAGAAAAGAAGCAAACTCCTTTACTAACCGTTTTAAACCAGATGTCCAAATATTTATTAATTAGTAGAAAAGGGAACAGACTAAGCTTGTTTCATAAACCTACAAAAAGATGATTGACATTGTATGGTTAAATTGAATTTTATGTGAATGGCTCATTTATGATGGACTGTGCATAGTTCAGTGAATAACTACATAAAAACCATTCATTTTTGCCTTTTCCCAAGTGGCTTTATTTACTCTTCCTCATGTTTTCTGCACGTGTTTGTTTGGATGCCTATGTGCATAAAACACTCCAGAAATTCAGAAACTGCCCTCATATCCCATGTCATTCTTCTGTCTTCCTCTCCTTTTTCTCCTTTCTCTGCCTCTTTGACACTCACACAGCCTATTATACAGAGTATCAGTATGAGTTTTGTAAGTATGTGTTTTATCTGTTACAAGTTCAGGGGAAATGAAAGCTGCTCCTGATCATGCTACAGTTTTATCTCAGCTTAATGACATTAACCAGTGAGGAGTGATTTTTTTCAGGGCCATTGGATTATGAAGAAAGGCAATGACATGCTCTCATCTATTCGGCATTCAGGGCCACATTTATATTATTCACCCACTTGCAACTGCTATGTTTGATAAAGATTATCAAAGATTATCATAGATGTAAATAATTTTACATTATTCCTTGCATTGGAGAAAGTTCAGTCATATTCAATTGTTCTATTCAGTAAACAGCATTCAAGTTTTCATATAACCGGAAAAGCAAAAAATAGTTCTATGAAAATAAATAACTGAAAACAGATGTGCTATTTATGTCAGTGATCCTTGGGAGACTATTTTGTTCATTCAGTGACTATAGCACTATAGAAAAAGTAGAAAGCAGAAAGTAGTATAAAAAAAAGAAAGCACTATAACTATTTTATGTGAATGGCTCATTTATGATGGACTGTACATAGTTCAATGAATAACTGCATAAAAACCATTCATTTTTGCCTTTTCTCAGTGGCTATGTTGATGTCAATGTTAGCATAAGAAAGCAGTTAAATAAAACAACTTACTCAATTAAATTAATCTGAATGAAGTAGCCTGAAGATAATCCAATAAATCCTGGAATTTACATATTCCTTACTTATTAGTGAGTGAAGAAGTTCTGATATTTTAGAAAAACTTTTATATAGGGGCGCCTGGGTGGCTCAGTCGGTTAAGTTTCTGCCTTTGACTCAGGTCGTGATCCCAGGGTCCTGGGATCGAGCCCTACAGGGGGCTCCTTGCTTGGCGGGGGGCTTACTTTTCCCTCTCCCTCTACTGCTCCCCCTGCTTGTTCTCTCTCTCTGTGTCAAATAAATAAATAAAATCTTTTAAAAGAAAGGAAGAAACTTTAATATAATTATTATCAATTGGGGACATCCACATTTGGGTGATTATAAAGTCATATGAATATCGAATAATATTAATCAAATAATTAAACTATTTCTGTATAAGTGGGAATTATTTCAGGACTCAAGCTACTGGTTCAAAAGTACACACAAATAACTACTATAATCTTTAAAATTCATAATAAGACATTTAAATACTAAATTATTTATTCAGTCATTTAAATTTATATCAATGTTTAATAGGTACCAAAGATGTTGTGGTATATAAAATGTAGAACTCTCAGATTTATAATGGAGACAGTAATAAAAAAATAATACGCCACAAAGAAGTATATAATGCTATCGGAATGTCTATTAACCTCCCACTCATGGGAATAAGGCTGTCAGACATCTCAAGCTTAGCTCAAGGAATAAATCTTTAAGTTTCACATTGGAAAAGCACATACCCATTGCAGTCTTTGTTGTGAATCCCTCCCAGTTGAACCACACTCTAACAATTCATATCCCGTTAGCGAGAGGAGTATCGTCAGAGCAACTGGAACAGGTGTGGAACCTTCACTGTCAACTGAGAAGTAGTTGGGACAGGAATCTCCACGATCTTGCTGTGATCTCATGGACTTTTGGATCTTATGAGTTGAAGCATTGTCCACTGACATTGGGAGAGTGTCCAGATGGCTATTAAATATGGCGTAGATCCAAATATAGGTCACCCCAACTGCCACATGGACACCCAAATTTGAAGAACCATGCTAGGACTCTAAAACTCTGTAAAATTGATGCTGCAAAATGATTTAGGAGAAGGCTTACAGTGTCTGTGGGAGATAGATTCACAAACCATTATGAAGGTTCTTCCCAGGAAAAATAGGGGAGGAAAAGAATGGTCATGAAGGTAACTTTATTTGTTTATTTACTATTTTATTTATTTATTTGAGAGAGACAGAGAGAGAGAGAGCACAAATGGGAAGGAGGGGCTCACAAGTGCTGAGCAGGGAACCCAATGTGGACTGGATCCCAGGACCGTGGGATCACGACCTGAGCCCAAGGCAGAAGCTTCACCAACCGAGCCTCCCGGGCACCCAAAGTAGCTTTAACGGCAGACTCTGCACCAGTAGTCCTTCATGGTACCCAGTAAAACTCACTGAAGTTCAACTTCAGTACCCTGCCTATCGAGATTCCTCAACAGAAAATCCTGCTCCGAGATACTATGCCACAACCATTCTTTTCTTTAATAGAAGACATCTGCTGAAGGTGGATCTTGTCAGATGTTACATTCTGAAAAATAATTTAGTTAAAGAAAGTTTCGTCGGGGCACCTGGGTGGCTCAGTGGGTTAAAGCCTCTGCCTTCAGCTCAGGTCATGATCTCAGGGTCCTGGGATCGAGGCCCGCATCGGGCTCTCTGCTCAGCAGGGAGCCTGCTTCCTCCTCTCTCTCTGCCTACTTGTGATCTGATCTCTCTGTCAAATAAATAAATAAAATCTGTAATGAATAAATAAATAAAAAGTTTCCTTTAGATATATACGGATAGCAGGTAAACACATCCTACTAAAATTTTTATCAGTTGTTCTCCTCTCCTACGAAGTTAGACCGTTAGTTTATTTGCGACAGATTTTTTTGCCACTTATCAGATGTGCGTGTGTACGTGAGTGTGTGTGTGTATCCACGTGAGCACACCTTGTCAGTCAAGCGGTTTTACTCTCAACTCAGGCAAGCTGCAAACATGGTACAGATCCACAGAAGAGCACATTGCTCATGGCCCCAGCAGCCTCCCCGAGTGGTGGTTTATGAACAGGACAAGGCACACTCGTGGAGATCTGTTGGCTGGGTACTAAAGGGGCACTTCTGCAGTACAATCTAAGGCAAGAAACTTCTCAGAATGGCAGGGAGCTCGTACATAAATTTACTTTTCAGAAGTTCTCCTGATTGAAAATCACCATGGACCAAAATTCCCTGTACCAATTCAAAGATGTGAATTTAATGTAAATCATTAGAAATGATCATTTGGTTCATTTTTGTTTGCGGGTGACATACTAAGAAAGACAAGCCTCGGGAAGAAGATGAAAGTATATTTTATCTTTGTTCAGGTTATTACTGACTGAAATGATGCTTGCAAAAAAGTCATAATATTTGGTATTAATTGTTGAACACCCAGTAAAACAAAATGTGCATGAAAATTAATAATTGACTTATATTGCCAATTTACTAATATAGAATACATAAATTTTGTTCCTTACCTGAGATTATCATCAATTTTCAAAGAGAGCATTAAAAATGTTATGTATGGCATCTATTTTCCCAGAGTTAAAGGTGTTTATATGAAATTTACCACTTACTAGATGTGACCTAAAGAATACAGGTAAACAAACAACATATAATTACCTCGGAAAATAAAGGGCATCAATAAAAGAGAGTATTCAATTCAGTCTTACTCAGATTAGATATTTTGGATTTCAATAATTCAATAATAGCATAAAATAACAACTTCAATTATGTAGGTTTGTGTGGCATTTCAAATACAAACATTGACAGAGTTAATATACAAGTCTCTCAAGCTCTGCTTACTGAAGATAGAATAATAGGAGAGAAAATCATTCATTATAATACTCAAATTAAATACTTCATGCCCTCAACCTATTGCAAAAATCCCTTTGCTTCATTCCTGTGTATAGTTGAAATCAATTAAGCTGGTGGATAAATAATGAATGCCTCCTGTAAAGAATGCAAGGAGTTTATTTCGCTAGTATCACGTGTCCTGTATGTAAGTGATTCTCTATGTTGGATGGATACATGACCAATAATCTCACATCTTAAAACAAACAAACAAAAAACACTGCAGAGATTTATTCATTAAAAATAATCCAAGTGTTGGGGCACTTGGTTGACTCAGTTGCTCAGTGGGGAGTCTGCTTCTCTCTCTGCCCCTCACCCCACTCATGCTCTCTCTCTCCTTCTCTTTGTCAAATAAGTAAGTAAAATCTTTTAAAAAATAATAATTCAACAGCTATTTTGTTGAATATGTATAAACTTGTATATTTTCCTTCATTAAAGAATTAATAAAATTAATATCAAATAATACCTATCTCTCTATATATATATGTAAATACAAGAGAATATATATATCTCTAAAGATTAATGCCTGTCTTTAGGAATGCACTCATAATTAATTTATTTCAAAGAAAACCATCAATAGCTCTTTAAATTTTGATATACCTATGTTTTTATTTAACTTGTAACCAAGATACTCCAACACCATTCTGTTACTTTTATCATATTAAAACTTGATAAAAGAAACTATTATTTGACAGACTAGATAAATTAAAAACACACTTAGATTTAGGGAGGGGGAATGGAAACAACTGCAAATCAGAACGAAGAAACTGTACAGACCGTGATACAGGAAAGTGGCACAGCTGGTTTTATCTAGGAATTATTGGATAAGCAGTGACGCGGCGTTTGGGGCTGTTCATTGACTCTCAAGCCTCCAGTACTGTCGGAATGGAACTGGTCCCTCACACGAGTGTATGGGTGCCTGCTGCTCACCAAAAAGCACCCAGGTGAAGATCATTTTAGGACTGATCAGTCATACCTAAGCTCATAGAGAAGCTTCTATCTCAGAAAAATGGTACAGACGGTAGAGTCTATAAGGAAGTTCTGATAGCGGCCCAAGAGAGGCCAAGAAGTTCCAAGTGGAGATAAGCGGACTCAGGTATCTCAGGGCCTTGTAAATGCACCTGATTTAAGAAAGAAACCCAGCAGATGTTATCCGGGGGTGAGTGTCACTGCAGGCCATGCAAGGAATTATAGTGACAAAAATACTTGATTCTTAGTCTTAATTTAAAAATAAACAGCTTCGTTGATGTGAAAGATATCAACTAAATGGCCATTGTCTTTGAAGAGCCATGTCCTCCTTTCTTCAGCCAACAAACCCAGTTTCCTTCATCCTCGGGCAGTGACGTCCTGCCTGGGAAGCCAAAACCCTCCCGAGAGCCAGGAGTGCGTCATCATCAGCCTCGGCGGTCGTGGTCTCATCCCCCTTACCCGGTACGTGGTTCTAACATGGCGGGAACCAACTCTGCCCAACGGGTACTAAAGAACGTGTGCTGGAAGATCCCGGGAAGGTTCTTCTCGTTGGGGAGAGCGGACCCAAGATAGGAAATTTCTCTCTGCTGCCTCTTTGTGCACATGAAACTTTGAATGGAAGCAGCCGCCCAGCAGTACTGGGGAATCGCAGGAGAATTATTAGAGGTGAACGGGAACCAGGATAATACTGAGACTTAATCAAACAACCGTTGCCCCTTTCCTTATAATTTCTTTTTATGACATAACAATGTCTTTGTTCTGTTGTTGGTAGGCTAAGCATTCTCACACACATGCTAGCAGGCTGCGTGTAAGACTGCAAAATAGGTCAAGGAAAGATTATCAAAGAGGCAGAAAGCAGCCTAAGGAAAGTGGGCTTTGCTTGCTAAGCACTGGGGGTCACGGATGACTTTGGAGCAGGGAGTGACATGACGGGAGCCGCACTTCGAAGGGTTAATTTAGAAGTTGTGTGCGGGAAGGGTTTAAGACAGGCTCAGAACATCGCAGCACCACTCGGAAGGCATTGTTGAATATTCATGAAAACTAGTTTATCGCTCCGCATAAATAATTTTTAAACACAAAGTAAAATACAGTATGTGTTGCCATGGAAGTGACAAAAACCTAGGAAAGATAATGACAAGCACGGAAGATGGTGCCATTGTGATTTAAATTAGTATAAATCTTTCTAGAATTTAAGTGTGTCTTCAGGCAGAGTATTTTGAATACACAAGGAAAAGATGATGGTTATTTTATAGTTCTTACTAAAAAGGAAAATAATGGAAGAGGTTTCTGCACATGAGACCTATAAAGCTAAAGGAAGTCAAGTTCACAGAGTCAGAAAGCTGAGTGGGGCTTAAAGAGTGAATGAAGCTCCGACAGCTGTCGTTGTGATAATGTGATAAGAACCCCTGGAAGGTCCTGGCCCCCATCCAGAGCCAAGCCCTGGGTGTCACCGAGACCCGGCCACCTGCGGCTTCCTGTCCTTCTTCGCGACCATGCACGTTTGCCAGCGATGAGGCAGAAACACATCACTGCTGAACTCAGAGACAGGAGAGAAGTGAGTGAGAAACACAGACGGTTAAACCCTAATTATGCCCGCAGGCACGAATTAATAAAGGGTTTGAGAAGGACGCTAGGTGTGATATGGACGTGAATCTAAATTTCAGAGTCTAAAATTTGAAAGAAATGTTGAACCACTACTTAGGAAAAGCACTGAATATACAAAGACAGAGAGGTTATGAAAACTAAAATATTTCCTCAAATAAACGGAGTGCACAAAATAAATGTTAGGTGAAGTCGATATGCGTCGGGGGTTGGGGTGTTGGTGGAGAGAAACAGACACACCCAAACTATTACACCTCTTTGAACACAGAACTCAGGACCTCAGCGTCACCAGCCTTGACTGTGACAGTCTGCCAAGGAGTTTGGTATTTCCAGAGTCACCCTTCACTATTTCTGGTGTGCGAGCCACTGCGCCCACACGTGCACAGCTCCCCCCACGGGGCAGCAGTAAATGAACTAAAAGAACTAAAAGTTGAGGGGCACCTGGGTGGCTCAGCGGGTTAGGCCTCTGTCTTCGGCTCAGGTCATGATCTCGGGGTCCTGGGATCGAGCCCCCGGGGAGCCTGCTTCCTCCTCTCTCTGCCTGCCTCTCTGCCTACTTGTGATCTCTCTCTCTCTGTCAAATAAATAAATAAGATCTTTAAAAAAAAGAACTAAAAATTGAGACAAACTCCATCAGTTATAAGGGCTTTCTATGTTCATAGTTCATCTCCATACACTTTAAATAATATTCCAAAAGCACTGGTTCTCTGAGCCCTGCCCCCAGCTCTGCTTCAGCAGGTGGAAAGGAAGGGGCTGAGAATTTGCATTTCCCAGGTTTGGGTGGTTCTGCTTCCGCTCCGTCCACAGGAACACTGCACACAGAGCAATCTACAAATGCATCTCTGCACACGTCCAGGGCTTCCCATTCAAACCCCCTCCAGGCTCCCCCGCCAACCTTGGCAAAGGAGCTGCCCAGAAATACCGTGTCCGNGGGGGGGGGGGGGGGGGGGGGGGGGGGCGTCAGAAGCTGCTGCCTCGGGGTCCCATCCCCACGGTCAGCGGACCACCTGTGCTGCGGCTGGACAGCAGCTCCCCTTGCCCGTCGTGCCGTCAGACGCAAGAAGCGCCTTTCCTTCTGCTCAGTCTCCCCTGTCCACCCAGGCTGCCCGCCGGCTTCCACCTTGCAGCTCGGTTTATCTCCTGAAAACTGCAAGAAGGCCACAGGAACTGCCTGTTTGAATTCCTTAAATCTCCTGCCACCTGTCTCGGGGTTCTTCTCTCCGGATGGCATCCCCGGGCAGCTGACCTTCCTCCTTACCGAGGCTTACCAGCCTCTCCCAGTGGCACACACGCCTGGCCCTTCCACTCCGGGAGCACCTTGCACCTGCTCATCAGTTTACTAGCAGTGCTGTCACGAAGAGCCACGGCCGGCGTGGCTTCGGCAGAAACTCATGTTCGCACAGCTCTGCACCCTGGAAGTCCAAGCTCAAGGTCACGGGTCACTGGGTTTCTCCTGAGGCCCACTTCCTGTGGTGTGCTCCCTGCTCTTGGAGCTTCACGGTCCCTCCCTGTGTCCTAATCTCCTTTTCTGCAAATTCCAGTCGGATGGGAGCAACCCCCCCACCCAAAGCCTCGTGTTAGCTTAAGTGCCTCTTTGAAGACCCTACATCCAAACACAGTCACGCTGTGAACTTCTGGGTGTTGGGCTTCCACAGAGGAATTTGGGGGAACACCACCAGCCCACCACAAACACTGCAGTTCTCATGAGAACTGTCACTAGTTATGGGGTGGCCTCCGTGTCCTCCGCAGCACAGACTGCGCCCAGCCGGACAGACCAAGCGCGGCTTCCCTGAACTGTGCCGTGGGATGGGGTCACAGCAACGCAGAGCCGGCTTTCCCTCCCCTGCACGGCTGGTGCCCAAACACGGGCTCATCCAACACAGGCTTGCACCCCACGTGGTTTGTGGTGACCTGGCCTCGGCAGGTCCAAGACAGAAGAGCCAGAGGATTTAAGGGAGAAGTGCTCAGAGTCTAAGAAGCACTGAAGGAGTGTGTGAAGTGGATCACCCCGCCTCAGTTATATTCTCAAGCAGCGAAAAATCCAGAATACAAATAATGAATATCTAATCTCCTGGTTCAAATTCTCATTACTGAATCTTACAATGCCTGAGCAAACACAGGTACAAGACTCAAGGCCAATCCGTTCTTTCCGTTCTGCTGTCGGGCAGACTGACCAAGACACACTTCCTAGTGTGCAAATGATTGTCCATCACCAGATTCTTACACGTTCCACGCAGTTTTATAAAAAACACTTGATGCAATGCCCCACTATGTGATAAAACATCACTGCTCCTTAGAGGGGAAAACAGAGAAAGTTTACAGGAATATGTAGAAGTAGAAAATGTTGTCACTCAAGAAATAGCCATCTTTAACACATTTTTCTATGTGTCTGATTTCCTATGCATATATTAAAATATGTGTGCATATTTTATGTAAATGTACATATTAAAATGCTAATACTCTGCTTACTGATTTTTTCCCCATCACTTTAGTCCTATAGTAATCCTTCTAATTTTGATAAGCTCTTTAGATCTTTTAGGTCTCCCTTCTTATCTTTTATCCGTGTAGAAGTGGTTTTGGTTGGTATACGTTGTAATGTGCAGAATATAATTATTACCATGCTTTTTTTATTCACCTTTTTAAAGTAAGGAAAATACTTCCTACCTTTAGAAGTTAAAATAAAAACACATCGCTCATTACAAAGTTGAAGTGAGGTACACCTGGGTGGCTCAGTCGGTAAAGGATCTGCCTTCTTCTCAGATCATGATCTCAGGGTCCTGGGATAGAGCCCCGCATCGGGCTCCCTGCTCAGCAGGGGGTTTGCTTCTCCCTCTGCTGCTCCCCCTGCTTGTGTGCTCTGTCTCTCTCTCTCACTCTCTGTCAAATAATAAAAATCTTTTTAAAAATAATAAAATCAAATAAAATAATAAAATAAATAAAAAGCTCAAATGATTTGATGAACGTCTGAGTAAAATGAGGTAATGATCCAGTCGCTTCTCTCCCTACATCCTAAACACATCCTTCAAAGGTTACTACAGTTTACGTTTTTCATGTAGATTATAGACATTCTTT
>LNAC01000722.1:695484-776445 GCA_002007465.1 Ailurus styani | reverse complement strand
CTCTCACTGCTTGTGTTCCCTCTCTTGCTGTCTCTCTGTCAAATAAATAAAATCTTAAAAATAAAAAGACTACTCTCTTTACTAGCAGACTTTATCTTATAAATTCTGGCCTTCCCTCTCAGATGATAAGTAAGAATATTCTAGGTAGAGAAGATGTCAAAAGGGCAATATTGTTGGAGGGGTAGGAGTGGATAAGCAGAGCACATATGCAAAAACAACAACCATGCAAGTGAAGGAGATTTTCAGGGTCTGGTTAAGACTTTTGAGAGTAGGATTATGGATGGGAAATGTGTGAATTTCCCATTGCCTCTATAACTAATTACCACAACTTAGTGGCTTAAAACATCACAGATTTATTCTCTTATAGTTCTGGAGGTCAGACGTCCAAAATGAGTTTTATAGAGCTAAAAGTAAAATTTTGGCAGGCTTGGTTCTTTCTGGGGATGCTGGGGGGATCCATTCTGTTCGTCTTGTAGCTTCTAGAGGCCACCCACATTCCTTGGCTTGTGGCCACATCACACCAATTTCTACTTGTGTTGTCACAGTGCCTTCTTACCTCTCTTACCTCCTGTCTCTCTTATAAAAGACCTCTTCTGATTATATTTAGGGCCTACCTGGTTGATTGAGCATCCTCTCCCATCCCAAGATCCTTAAATTAATCACATCTGTGAAGTCCTTTCTGCCTTGAAAGGTAATATATTTACAGGTTCCAGGGATTAGAATGTGGACATCTTCCAGGGGCCATTATTCAGTCTACCATGGGAGGTACTAAAAATTATGATAATTTCTATCATTACTACACATTGTTCATGATGCTAGATGCTTCACATGCATTATATCCCATAATTCTCTTTCTCTCTCTGCCTCTCTGCAACACAGTAATGATTAAAGATGGTATTTAAAATATTTAAAAACTTGTACATCAGGGCACTGAGCAATCACATTGGATTCCAGACATAGTCCTGGAGTTGTCACAGCTGTGTAACTGAGAGAGTTCTACGTGGTCCCAGGAAAGCATTCTGGAAAGCCATAATGTGCAAATGTGAGCCTACTGATTAAATTCTTAGCCTGAGGAGAAGCTTACTAAGCACCTAACAGAAACAGGCCCTCTGCAAGGTACTTCCCATGCATTAACAAAACTTATCCTTACTTTCCTGGGAGAGAGGCTGTTATCACTATTTTACAGATGAAGGAAATAAGGTTCAGAGAAGTTCAATGACTTGCCCATGTCCACAGTGAGAATCACTGGGATCACCAGTGAGCCAAACCCTGTGTGACTGTGACTTCCCTTTTCCTGCCATCAAGTTACACTGAGTCTTATGCAAAAATCTAATATAATAACAGAGTCAAGAGATACTTAAGGATTATCAAAGCAATATGATGGTCTGAATAATGAATTAAATATTAGAGTTATGAAAATAATGTACTGAGCCCTTCTTCAATGACAAGAGTCAGTGTGGCCACCAATGCTCCTCAAGAGAGAGGGTCTAATCATATCAAATGACTCACTCAGTTACTTCTTGGGAGGGGCTCAGAAAGGCTCATTCCCACAAGTGTATTGCCAAAGGGATCTAAGTGGTATCATGTCGACCTCCCAAGCAGGGGCTTGGCACAAGAAAGTCTTTGGCTGTCTAACATCCCCACCACTGGCTTTTCTAGCAGTGCTGCATATCATTCCCAGCATATTAAATCTAATTTTTAAAGTTATGCAACAGTAAAATTAATTATACTCTTCTCGATTTGCTTAGGCCTACAAAATTTAATAGCCACCGACTATATAAGACATTGACTGATGAGTTTCAAAATAAAGTTTGGCTGGAAATAACACAGTCATCAACCCTCATCCTTACTTGGAAGTATCATATTCATTTTTTGTTTGATATGTAACAAATGTATTTATTTATGTGAGCCTGACAGATTTTTTGCTGTAATTATTTAAAGGAACCATGAGAAATCAAGTGCAAATTCATAAGATACACGCATATTAAAATACTTGAAATCACGGGTTATCAATGGATCCAGGTGCAAATGTCCTATTATTTGTGCACACACTCTTGTATAGACACTCAGCACATTATAACACCTATCAGCTCCTTCAAGTTATCATAAGGAGGAAGTTTTGTTTATATTCAGCAACATCCAGTCCCCTGACATATGATAATTCCTATATTTGAAAAAAAGGGGGAAGTGCCTGGGTGGCTCAGTGGGTTAAACCTCGGCCTTCGGCTCAAGTCGTGATCTCAGGGTCCTGGGATCGAGCCCCGCATCGGGCTCTCTGCTCAGTGGGGAGCCTGCTTCCCTCTCTCTCTCTCTGCCTGCCTCCCTGCCTACTTGTGATCTTTCTCTATCAAATAAATAAATAAATAAAATCTTTGAAAAAAAGGGGGTATGAGCTCATCAGCAAAACACATCACGGTAAATTAAACAGGGTGGCTGATGACATAGGGAAAGGTGTTGGTAAATTTACACAGGCCGTTAACCTAATCATTTAGTCAACTTTTTCTGCAAATTCCCATGAATATAACCAAAAAGGAATATATATTTAAACCTTCAAAATCTTGTTAAAAGAACATTGGGGAGTTTCGAAAATTTCTTGGAATTCTGGGCGGAAAAGATGAACAAATCCTACGTCTCCTTTTTAACTAACACTGAAGTCAGTGTTCTCACCCCACCAAAAAGAAAGGCAAGAACTTTTGTTGCTTAGTTATGCTTATGTCCTCACAGAGCTGGGTGCCTAACCTGTGGAAATGAATTCAATCCAGAAAATGATCCCTGACTTGGACACTTCAGGGTACATTGGTTCACTCAAACCAAACAGTGCTTTGTTTATAAATGGTCTTAGAATTTCATTCATTCCTTGAGGGTGGGGACAGGGGGAGGAGAGACACAGAGGACATGAAACACATACAAACCCAAAATGTAGACTATTTCTAAATATTTTAATTTGTGATAAGCATTAATGTCATCGCTGGCTGCAAGAATGGGAATTCACTGTGAGATGTTACCAGAGACCAGAAGAATCCAACGTACTTCAATCACCTGCATGCTACGTTAATTCAGATAGGATGTTTCTTGTGGTTTTCCACCATAGCACAAAACCAAAACAAGAATATAGTCATGTTAATGCCATTTTGTGGGTAGGGACGAGGAAAGAATGAGCTATTATAAAATCCTAAAGCTTAGGGAATCAGAGAATATTATAAGCATTAGAAGTTAAAATGCTTAGTGCCTATAAATTCATTTTTAACAGATGCATAACATGCAGAACTAAGAAGCTTAGCTGAACACTTTTCCAAACCATTCTCATAGCATTTCAATGGAGAAAAAAAGGATGAGGATTGTTGTTTTCAGTCTGTAGGCACAAGATCTTTACATAAAGTTTCAAGCTTCATAAATTGTCCCTAATTTGTTTTAGTTTAAAATTAGGGATTAATTTATTAATTTATAGTTGGCTCTCACTTGCTTATAATATATCTTCTATTCTGAGCCCACTTGTTTATTTATTCATTGATTTACTCATTCATTGGTCCTATTAATATTTATGAGTAGTATTGTGTGCTAGTGGTTATAGTATGTCTCAAAAATTCAAGAGTGAACAAGATAATGTTCTCTGCCCTTGTAAATTTCTAGTGAAGGAAAGAAGACAGATTTTGGACAAATAATTTCAAAAACAATTAACTAAATAAAATGATTATTATAAAGGAGACCTAAAGCACATTCTAAAAGCATATAACTCCTAACCTTTTTGTATACATTACTTTCCAGCTGAAGAAATCAAAGCTAGTACTGAAATATGGAATATAAGTGGCAAACTTTTATTCTGACATGTATTTATTTTTAAAGGGATTTCTTAAACACCACGATTTCTTAAACACCACCGAAAGATTTTTCTTATTTTAATTTTCTTATTTTATTTTATATTCCAGTATAATTAACATACAGAACACTACAAGATCTTAAGATGACTACTCTTTAGTGTTAAGCATATTATCAAACTGATACACAAAAATTAAACAATAAACATGAAATATAAATGATATATTTACACCACCATCACTTTGAGGAATGGGGAAGAATCAGTGAGTTCCACATTTTTCTTGCAAGCCATACTCATTTTTTAAAAAATCAATATACTATAAGCATCATAGTATGTTTGTCTAAGATTTCTCTGGACCTGAAACCATGTAATCTTGTGTTTTTAGTTTAATCCACACCAAAATATTTTTGTATATTTTCTTATTTTAAGATACTTTCTAGGCTTATCAAAAACCTACAGATGTTCTTTCTTCAGCAGTAAAGTTATACCCTAAGGAATCGCACCACTGTACTGAAGTTTCTTCATTCTCTTTTAGCTGATGACAAACACAACCAGTTGCAGCATGATGGCAGTTCAGGCGGCCACACTTAATATTCTAGAACATACTACGTGTTGTGGAAAATAAACTCTGATTATATTGTAAGTGCTATATTTTATCATTCACATAGAAATAGATTTTGAATGCCAACTCCACTCTATTCATCAAACCGAAACTCATTCTCTTTCAAACTACCTAATTGTCATTACTTCTTGAGGTGAATTCTTTAAAATTCACTAAGTACAACACTGGACTCATTTATCTATCTGTAGCTTCCATCAGCCACAAGTTTCATATTTTATTAGGATATAAGCATAATTCTCTTTTGAATTTTTCTAACATAAAGGCTTATAGCTTACCACACACACACAAGAATCGACACCTCTTCTTCGGTACAAAATATTGTTGTATAAAAAGACAAGAGTGCTAATGTCACCAGCAGGACACAAGCCACAGCCTGCTCTTCTCATAGTGAAGTGGGACTTTGTGATCACCTGTCTCTACCCTCTCACCCATTTTTTCTGTTAATAAAAGGTAAATGCTGATGAGCCTACTGGGCAGGTGGAGACTCCACCTTTGGACACAGAATGACAATATCCTAATTAAAGTCGTGTATGGCTATAGTCCATGCCATTTATTTTACTATAACTTTGACCAAATGAGTTAATCAGCTTTCATTTTGATTATATCCAACTATTACTCAGAGCCTCACACTTTGTGGACATTTTATCCATGTTCTTAATCATTTAAATTGGCATTTGGGATATGAGGTAATATTCAAAAAAACAAAATGACCAGTTATATATTATTGGTATAGGTGTATTCGGTGTGTGCTCATTCAAGAATAATGTCACCTTCTAATGACCTACTTCTCCACAATGCCAGAGGCAGTCCATAAATACTAAGTCAGGTAATAGACACTGGCACTAACTCTCTCAGTACCCTAAATGTGCTCTCTTGTTTCATTTACTTCACGATATGTGAGGTAATATTTTAAGCAATAGGGCTTTTTTTTTTTTTTTGCTTCTTTAAGATTCCCACTTACGATTAGGTGAACCTAGAGTTCTTTCATAACTGTGAAATTTCATAAAGAAAATGCCTTCTCACTATAAAGTAGAATACCTTAATTATTTTAGCTGATTAAAATAAAAGCTCATGAAAGCCTGACTCTGAATATTAACTTTAGTTTTATAATTCAACTATCGTTACTAGCTCTGTTAACAACACCAATCATTAAGTCATAAACTGCTCAGAATTTTTATTTTGAGAAGTTATTACTGCATGAATAAAACTCCAGGGTCATATATATAGATAGATATAGATATAAATATAGATATAGCTATAGATGTAGATATAGATGCAGTCACATACACTCATTATTTAAAAATAAAATCTTAAAAAAATATATTGAAAATAACACAGGGGCCAATATATACATATATATGTGTACACACAGAGACACACACACAGAGTATCTATATCCCACTAGTTGAAAAGTGAAAATGTGACAGATGGTCCTGTGTTTGGCTTATTTCTCCAGAGAATTTTGTACCTATAATCATGGTTCTATATAGTACTCTTGGGGTACTATCTTTTTAAGATAGTAAACATTAACAGATATTTGCAGTCTATAATACAATGTCAAATAATCCTGCTCAGTCTAAAGGTGTATGCATGGTCCCTTCCCTCCAGGAGCTGTCAAGTCTTCTGGGAAAGTTGAATAATATGCAATTTGGAATGTATGGCTATATTTTTTTGATGCCATTGATCTTTGTGATGTCCTAACTGATTGAACCCTTTCTTCCATCTTACTCCTTGATAATGACTTCACAACAGTAATTACCTCTTTATATTTGTTGAGCTGCTTCTTGCTGTCTGTGAATATCGTAGCATTCTGGACAGAGCTAAACTTTAGAATGTCCTACAAATGTGTTAGGTGTTCAAACTTAATCCTTTTCCCCACAGTTTTTGCTTTAATTTGTTTTGTGTTGTGTTTTTCCTGCAGGTAGAAATAACACAGGCAAGAGAATAGCATTTGATATAGGGTCCAGAATCCTGGGATCGAGCCCCGCATCAGGCTCCCTGCTCTGTGGGAAGCCTGCTTCTCCCTCTCCCACTCCTTCTGCTTGTGTTCCCTCTCTCACTGTGTGTGTCTCTCTCTGTCAAATCAATAAATCAATAAATCTTTTAAAAAAGCTGTAGTATAAAATCATAAAAAAAATAAAACCTCATTAGTTTACAAGTGAAGTTTCTGTTGACACAGAGGTACTTTCCTCCAATGTTTCATATAAGCTCCACACTTTCAGAAACAATGACAAATTTGCATAGGGGTCTGAGCAGCGGAGGAATGAGTGCAAGTTAGTGTGGCTAATGTCCTATCCTCATACCTTTCTTCAAACCAAAGATAAATAAATTACAAAAACTGATTCAGAACAACCCAGCCTATTCTCTTCTCCAGTAACATAAAATAGATAAATTGTATATATTAAAATTGCATGTAGTATATTAAACATGATGTAGTATATATAATAAAATATGCATGCATTGTACCTATAAAAGTAGTCAAGTACCATGCCTTGTTCTAAGCACTTTCATATATTTTCTCCCTTCATCCACATAATAACTCTAAGAGGTTGAAATGATTATCCATGAGACATAAGAAAATTAAAAGGCTTGATGTTAGGTAACTTCCCCAAGGTGAGCCAGTTACTAAGAGGCAGAGCTGGGACTCAAGCTATGCGGTCTGACCCCAGTGCCTGGACTGTGAACCTCCACTTTGTGCTGTCTGCATTGAATACCACAGCATGCACGGACCATGGAGACAGGGTGAGAGCAGAAATAAGCAAAATCCCTTACGAGTGGAAAATGAAAAAGGAAAAGCTTAAGAATGAAACCAAGGTGGAGTGGAAGTAAGAAAGGAGAGGTGAAGAAAAGAAGAAAGACAATACACAGATACCAACAAAAGAACGAAGTACCATGAATTTCTGTGTCCTTGGTGTATGATTTTCCTAACGATTCCAGAGGGTGATGAGAAGCCCTTCAGTGACTGCTCATTGCCTTTCAACTCATTTCAGCAGAAAACTTGGGTAACCACATAAAAAACTCATAAAAGAAAATACCAATTTATGTATGAATCATATTCCAACTTCTACTCCTGAAAATTGCCTGACTTCTTCATTGTCAGTAAGATACTGAGTCTTCCTTGAATGAAGTCATCATTTCAGCATTTTCTAGCTCAATTCAAAATACAAAAGACCATTGGCCTATTTTCAATGTCTTTTCCAAATGAGGCTTATAGGTGATACTGAGAACTGGAAGCATCAACCCCCCAAACAGAAGTTTATACTGAAACTCTGCAGAGATGTCTGTCACATATGAATGATACAGAGGAGAAGAAGCAATAGTGGTACAATTCATAGAAAAATCATGACCAACAGCTATGATCAGTGTGCGTGCTAAATGAATTTTCCCTGCAAGAGAAACAGTACAGTGTTTGGGGCAGGTGACTCTGTTATAAATGAGGTCTGAAGGATCACAGATTCTTCTCATTCTATGAATCCATGTACCTATAATTTGACAGCAAAATGATATATTCCAAAAGAGAAGTTGAGAGTCTCAAGTTCTGGGCTCTGCTCTCAATGTTGGGCAACTTATCTTATCTTTCTGGGCCTGAATTTCCATATCTTTTTTTTAATTATTTTTTTATTATGTTATGTTATTCACCATACAGTACATCATTAGTTTTTGATGTAGTGTTCCATGATTCATTGTTTGCATATAACACCCAGTGCTCCATGTGACACATGTCCCCCTTAAGGCCCCCATCATAGGGCCAACCCTTCCCCCAACCCCCCTCCCCTCTAAAACCTTCAGTTTGTTTCCCAGAGTCCAGAGTCTCTCATGGTTCATCTCCCCCTCTGATTTCCCCCCCTTCATTTTTCCTTTCCTTCTCCTAATGTCTTCCATGCTATTCCTTATGTTGCACAAATAAGTGAAACCATACGATAATTGACATTCTCTGCTTGACTTATTTCACTCAGCATAATCTTTTCCATTTCCATCTATGTTGATACAAAAGTTGGGTATTCATCCTATCTGATGGCTGAGTATTATTCCATTGTGTATATGGACAACATATTCTTTATCCATTAGTCTGTTGAAGGGCATCTTAGCTCCTTCCACAGTTTGGCTATCCTGGACATTACTGCTATGAATACTGGGGTGCATGTGCCTCTTCTTTTCACTGTATCTTTGGGGTAAATACCTAGTAATCCACTTGCTGTGCCATAGGGTAGCTCTATTTTTAACTTTTTGAGGAACCTCCACACTGTTTTCCAAAGTGGTTGTACCAACTTGCATTCCCACCAACAGTGTAAGAGGGTTCCCCTTTCTCCACAACCTCTCTAATATTTTTTGTTTCTTGCCTTGTCAATTTTTGCCATTCTAACTGGTATAAGGTGGTATCTCAATGTAGTTTTGATTTGAATTTCCCTGAAGGCTAGTGATGATGAACATTCTTTCATGTGTCTGTTACCCATTTGTATGTCTTCTTTTGAGAAGTGTCTGTTCATGCGTTCTGCCCATTTTCTGACATGATTATTTGTTTTTTGGGTGTTGAGTTTGAGAAGTTCTTTATAGATCTTTAAAATAATGTATCCTTTCAGCTTTTACAATCTATAACTTTTCATTTACAACTGCATTTGGTGATCAACATTTGGCACATATAAGCCAGCATGTGGGCACAGTTGCATACATGCACGTGCGTGCACACACACAAATTTCTAGCTTGATATTCTGACTTTCTATGGCCCAGGTAGAACTTACACCCATTTTATTAAAGATCAGTGTTTATCTGAAATCTAAAGATTTCTAAAGATTTCTTTGGATAGTATGTTTAACAACTCATGAGAAAATAAATTCCAATATATCCTAATACCAACTGATAGGAATTTTCTCACACACATAAGCAATTGTTTTAGAATAGAAATTTTAGCCATATATTAAGGTAAATAAAAATAGTGTGTTCTTCTATGACTGAGATAGGTCATTGAATGCCAGCTTATGTTTGACAAAAGCAAAGTCTTTGCACAGAAGAAATTGGAAAACAAGGGACATTTAGAGAATGAAAATCAAAGCTATAAAGATATTATGCAAAATGGAAATAAAGACCAGTAATCAGTCTGGTAAATATCCAAAAGTTTAAAACGTGAAAAGCAATACAATACAAGTATTAGGATATGCTTATCTTCACATGCAATTGTGTAGGTCACATGCAATGAGGCACCTGAAGGCTCATACACCTTAGATGCCTAAAGTGTGCTGGCTGCATTTAGTCATGAAAAAATTTTTTTAAAGTGATATGAAGTCAATAAAAATTGGCAACAAAATTTTGTCCAGAATGAATGCAAAGCTATAGGTCCTCAGACACCAGGAGGGTAGTTTCTTGTCTCCTCCACCAAGAATGTTTTACAGGGCTCTTCTTCTGTCACCCATCTATTAAAATTTAGTGTTCCTAGGATTCCAGCCCAACTTACTTTCATGAAATAATCTCATTCACTCTTAAAGGTTTAACAGCAGCTTATATCTGATGAGTTCGAAATACTGATCTCCAGCTGCAACTTGTACATTTCGAAGTCTACCAGTCTCTGCAACCTGCGTGTCTCACAGGAACCTCAAAGGCAACATGTTCAAATTTAACTCACTATCTTCTCTCTCAGACTAGCTCATTCTCCTTTTTTTTTTTTTTTAAGATTTTATTTTTAAGTAGTCTCTATACCCAAAGTGGGGCTTGAACTCAACCCCACCAACAGTCACATGCTCACATGCTTCACTGAAGGAACCAGCCAGGTGCCCCTTGTCCTCCTACTTCCTTCTCCCCCCCCTGAAGTATGATCATCCAGCCAAGAAAAAAAGCTAGAAATACAGACATTATTCTTGACTGTCTCTCACTCTCGGCATCCAAACAGACAGAAGTCATGCTGATTTTTACTTTCTAATTTTTTAGATCTAATTTATCTTACCTCCATTTTGACTACCTTTGGACAGGTTCTAATGTCTTACCTTGGCTATTAAAATAACATTTTAGTTGATCTTTTGCCTCGTAAATTTATTCTTTGTGCAGCCAGGAGAGTGATCATTGAAAAACACAATTCCATCCATTTCTCTTTCCTGCTGAACATATTTCAGTATCTTCGGAGGCCTTTGTGCTTCTCCCACCCTTAGCGTCACACACAGGATTATTCCCTTGGGAGCCGATCCCTCTCAGCCAACCCCTCCAGGTTCATCTCTCATCACTACAGGATGTATTTGTTTTGTTTTAGCAACACTAAAATACTTGGATTCCTCCACACATCTGGTCCTAGCTAATATGTCTGTGATTTCAATATGCATTCTTTGGCCCAAGTCACCATGACATCCTTCTTTAATCTTTTCTATATCAACCTAAACAAACCTTTCACATCTGTTAATACTCAGCTCTGCCAACACCTCCTCTCAGAAGCCTTTCTTCATTCACTTCCTCCTCAAAACCTCTCCCACCTTGTGCTTTCCAGCCCTGAGTTACTATCTCTACCTTCCACTTAAACCATTGTATTGGTCTGGTCTCTCTCACTAGCGAGCTATGAGATCACTGAGGTCAGATTATTTGTCTAGTACAATGTCTGGCACTCCATAAATACTGAATTAAATAACTACTATAAATATGATACCAGATTCCTAACTTCAGTCTTTTGCTCATGTAGAGCATTTAAATGAGATCTGGATATAGGTGCTTATAACAAAGCCATTTTTTCATTTGAAGGAAATAGATGACATAGTCAGAGAGAAGTTAAGTTACCTAATTCCCATCTCTAGGTTTGGAACACACCATTACAAACTGACGTGATCATGTTGATATAAAATATTTGTGTAACTATGACTGTTCTGGACAGAAACTTAATAAGATTCTCCAAATCTGCTGTTTTATAGCTTGTTTGGTTTGGATCCTTTGTCTAAAGTGTAGAAAAATTACAAGAAAATATCTTACAATTGACCCCCAGGTTAGCTAAACCCATGGAAAAGCAAGGGGCCAAATTTGATGTTTAAAGGATACTTGAGGGCACCTGGGCAGTGCAGTCAGTTAAGAGACCAACTCTTCATTTTGATTCAGGTCATGATCTCAGTGTCCTGAGATGGAGCCAAGCTTTGGGCTCCACACTGAGCGTGCTTGAGATTCTCTGTCTCTCTCCCTCTGCTCCTCCTGCTTGTGTGCGCTCTTTCTCTAAAATAAATAAATAAATATTTTAAAAAGATAAAATAAAGGACACTTGAAAAAGTGGTGAGATTTTAAAGGCTCCTGAATGTATAACTAAAGTTTTGAGCATTTTGAGTGATGGTGATTGCTCTCATTCCTGGCTCAGCATCATTAAAACTCTACCAAAGTATGGTAAAAATGAGTACTGTAATAAATTCTGGGCACTCTTGGTTTTATTTTTTTCTGCATTTAATCTACTGATCTTATATGGTGCTAAGGGAATACTGTTCTACAAGCAGTCTCCCAAACCAAAATTATGAAAAGTGAAAGAAAGAAAGCCTTCGGAGTTAAATGATAAGTCCCCTTAAGATTTATACTTTGTAAAATATTCCTCTTTTTGTTTTGGATTTGAGCACTGTTATTGTGAAAATTGTCTATCCAAATTTATAAAGATATAAATGAAAGTAATATCCCTGGAAAATGCCATCTGTACTCTTAACTCCTGGGGGAAGAGAAGATAAAATAAACAAGGTCTACTAAAAAGTATTTCTATAAGAAGCTCTTTTATGGAATGAAGCTAACAGGAAACTGGCAAAAGAAAGATCATAAATGTTAGAAGAGCCCATAATAACATCTGCAAGGTCATTGTTAAAATACAATAAAAGAGTCTATATTGCTACCTCTTAATCCCCTGTAACATTTTAGAGAAGAAAAGTACAAGGTAGTATTGCCATTCATAAGGTAGAAGCCAAATGTTAACACTGTAACAGGAAAATCCTCCTTGTCCATTTTTATGAAGAAAAATAAATTCCAAATCATAGCTATTTACTGTTATAGAATCCTGAAAGGTTACTTTACTCAAAAAAAATGTACACACATACATATATATATATACATTTTATCAAAAGGTGCCTCCCATACTGATAAAATGTTTCCAACTGCTTTGGGGAACTAGAAACAACAATGAAATTAGAAATTATACCTATGCTGGCATTATCTAATATTTATACTTATTTTTTCAATAAGAATGTACATCCTCTTTTGTGCATGGTACTGTAATGGCAGGTACATGGCCTTACGCATTTGGCAAAAACCCATAAAACACTGATAAATTTCCTAAGAATTATCCACTTTTGTGTTTTGGGCATCTGAGAACACCAGTGCCAAGTGTTTGCAATCTTTGCATTTCCTGGTTTCTTAAATTCTAGTAGCAGCTCTCCTAATTCCCTAACTCTGAGCTCTTGGAACAATAGTATAATTTTATAATATCTTGTATTATATACTGTCCCGCATGAAATTCCCAGAATATGGTCATAAATATTTATTACCTCTCCCATAATAGATGTTACTGAAGGAGAGAAATGTACAAAATCATAATGGTAGTAAGGAACCAGAAGAGTCATCAGAAAACAGAATATTTCAACAAATGAAGGAGCCAAAGCAGATAAAGAAGTGATACTTAATGAAACAAAGTAAAATAAACCACAGTTTGAAGTGTCCAGAAAGGATATAAATGAGGGAGAGAGAAATTGAGATTGTCTTGTCCAACCAAAAAGGTTTAGAAATCCAAAACATCAAGTACAGTGAAGTCAGAAAAGAGCACAGGAGTGAAAAGGGTAACTGAGAATAAGAGTTCTAACGCTAAGTCTCTAAACCTAGAAGTAGCCGTTACGTCTCACTGCCAGAGGGAAATATTTGAAGACCTTTCCTTGAAAACAAAAACTTCACTGATACAAGTAAATAAAGGAAAATACTAATAGTTCCACACGAAAGACCTCCACAATCTGCCATGCTCTGATCCTCCATAAAACCATCAATTCATCCCCATCACCCTAAAGCAAAATGCAAGTCAGAGTTCATTCAGCTTTTCATCCCTTGAACTTGAATAATAAGATGATCATGGCTCATCAGGCATCTGAAGAAAATCTGCCTTGAAAGAAACAAACAAAGGAAGATAAAATGACTCAAATGAAAAAAGATCATTTGGAGAAAATTTGTAAATATTTTCAACTACTATCCTAGAAGAAATGTAAGAAAATATTCCTTCAGTTTAGCAAAGTCAAGATATCATGGTAATGTAACCATCAGAGAACAAGAAAGAGGTAATAAAAGCAGGATTGCTAAAATAAAAGATTCAATGGAAGAGTTAGAATATAAATATGAGACAAGTCCTAGAAAGTAGAATTTCTTTTTTTTTTTTAAGATTTTATTCATTTATTTGAGAAAGAGAGATCAAGAGCACAAGGGGGGTGGGCGGGCAGAGGGAAAATCAGACTCCCCACTGAGCAGGGAGCCCGATGCAGGGCTCGATCCCAGGACCCTGGGATCACCACCTGAGCTGAAGGTAGATGCTTAAACGACTGAGCCACTCAGGCACCCCTGGAATTTCTTTAAAAGACAAAAAATATGATAGGAAAGATAAGAGACTGAAATTCATCTAAGAGATTCTCCATTCAACTAATATTCCTGGAATTAGAGAATGGAGAATATTGAAGATGATAAATTATCACAGAAATACTGTAAGAGTATTTCACAGAGCTATGGATTCAAATCTGAATATTCGAAAGACCCACGGCAGTGGGTAGAGGTCGCACCAATACACTAAGACGGCCTAAGGAATCTGCTAGAGGGCTGCAAGGGAAATTTTATCAGCCACAGGGAGAAGCCATCTCAGGTATGATACTGAAGACTATGTCAGCCATTCTTTTCATTCCACTCTCCTGGAATCATTTCATTCATTCTCACAAGTTTAACTGTAATCTGCACCTGATGCCTCCTAAAATTATAACTCCAGTTATAACTTCTGTACTTCAAGACCTGCAAGTCTGCTCCACCTGCGTATCTTGCAGGAAAGTCAAATGTACCATGTTCAAATATGATTTACCATCCTTCCCCACATATTACCTCTTCTATTTTTTTATTCTTCCTGTTCCTGTTTTCCCTTAATGTTGGAGGGGCTAAGGGTAGGCCACCCCAAAATGTGCCACTTTGGCATGCAGATTATTTTAAGCTGAAAACAATCAAGACCCAAAGACTCAGGAAGAAACTCTTATCTTTACCCCTAATTTCCTAAAAAGAATTTAGATAGAAGACCTGCTCCAGTATGAGAGCTGTCACCATAGACAACCACATTATAATTTGAACTAGGGGTGGTAAAACAGGGTGGAATTTAGCAAAGTCTGTTTGTTAAAATTCTTGCCTATGTCCCATTGTTTCTGAACAGCCCAGCAAACATTTGTTTATGAAACATTTACTCTTTTGTAATTTTCTGTGAATTGCTTTTCTTCCCTGTGAAGTTCCAGACCCCTATCTCTTCCTTAATTCAGGATGACATATATTACTCATTTTGCCTCACTGTCTTTGAAGTCTTCTGTTTATGCAAATTCCCCACACATATGAAATTATATTTGATTTTCTCCTGTTGATGTTTCATGCCAATTTAATTCTGAATCAAGCTATAAGAACCTTGAAGGATGGAGAAAATTTTTTTTTCTCTTCAACAATAGAACAATCATTCATCAAATAGAAACAACTCGGTATTTGGGAGCCACCCTTTATTCTGCTCTCTTTCACCATCAGCATACAAAAAGCCACAGAGTCCTATCAATTTCACTTGCTTTAAAAAAAACTTCCAATCCATCTTCCCTTTTCCATTCTTACTAGCTTTATGTAGAGTCATATAAATTTGCAGCAATCAAAAGTACTATTGACAAGGCACTAGACAAATTTATTATGGAACAGAATACTGGTCAAGCCTATGTATATATGAAAACTTAACACAACAACATGGAAATCTTGCCATAATCAAGGTGGCATTTCAAGTAGTTGAGGAAAATAGGGCTATTTAAGTATGTGGTGATGGGACCGAGGTTACCCATTTAGAAAAAAAAAAGTTACGATCCTTTATGGCATAAGCATAATCATATTTCCAGATGGATTTAAAACTTAAATGTAAAAAAAGAACTACGAAAGTATTGAAAGCAAAAACAGGAGATTATATTATAAGACCTTAAAAGATTAAAGACTTCTTTAACAGAGGAGATAAGGAAAATAGAGTATACAAATCACTGAACAAAAAGCAGTAGAGGCTCCTATCTTCCCCCCGTGGTATAAATAAGAATTGTGAAAACTGTAAGCAAGCTTTTCCCAGTGCAGTTCTTTTCTTTGCTCCATTCCTCTTCCCATACCCATCCTATTAAACTATTTTATAACCTTGCTCTTATTTTCTGAATTTCCTCATCTATATCATCATCATCTTGACTTTCAAGCCTAAATGCTCTGAACTGTGTCAGCCATCACCCACGGAGCCTCCCTACATCTTTGTCCATCAAACACAAAAACTCACAAGTGAGTTTGAGTTATTCTATGTAGCACTCACTGTATTACAGGCTTTGTACCAAGCACCTTACATACCTCATGTTTAATCTTCAAGACAACTTCGAAGGGAGGTTTTGTTACAACCATTTGGGTATAATTGCTTCAATCTCAGTCTCTTTTTCTTAGGAAAACCACGTATCATTTTCCCCTTTTTAAAAATGTTAATTCAATTAATTAACATATAATCTATTATTAGTTTCAGAGATAGAGTTCAATGATTCATCAGTTTCATATAATACCCAGTGCTTATTACATCATGTGCCTGCCTTAATGCCCATCACCCAGTTATCCCATCCCCCACTCTCCTTCCCTTCAGCAACCCTCAGTTTGTTCCTATGATTAAGAGTTTCTTATGGTTTGTCTCCCTCTCTGATCTCATCTAGGAAAAACCACTTTTCTAAAAAGCTGATATATATTTACCATAAATAATTTACATATAAAGGAAAGAACAAGGATGACATGAAAACAAACTATACAATTTCACCACCAGACAAAAAGCATTAACATTAGGTAAACATGATTCCAGACATGTTTCTAAGAATGTATTATGATAGCTGGTTTGGTGGACAGAGAGAAAGAGAAAGATAAAGAGAAATGAGAAAAATATTTTTCTAAAAATGTGAATTATATATTACTGTTATTTTTATTTAAAATTACCAAATTTAATTATATTTGATATCAACAGAAGGAAAATAACTTGAAAATATATTAAACTTTACATAACCACAAGAAATTGTGTGAGAAAAAGCAGACAACTCACTCTCTTCTATTTTGAAAAAAAAAAAAAGAGTATCTTAATGTTTCCATATTCTCTCCTTCTATCCTCCCTTCCCTTCCTCACATCCTCCTCTCTCTTCTCCTAATTGTTATTCTTATAATGACCAGGTTTATAACATGTATAGTCTCTCTGCAATTATAATTCCTATCACTGTTTATAATTTATCCTATAGATGAATTTATTTTTTTCATTTTTTCTTATTTTTTATTCTTTGCCCCAGGGGTACAGGTCTGTGAATCATCAGGCTTACATCTTTCACAGCATTCACCAAAGCACAAACCCTCCCCAGTGTCCATAACCCATCCACCCTATCCCTACCCTCCCACCCCCCAGTAACCCTCAGTTTGTTTTGTGAGATTAGGAGTCCTTATGGTTTGTCTCCTTCCCATAGAGCAATTACTCTGGATCATTATTTGTAAGCTCTACCACTGTTCTTAATTTGCATATGTGTGAATATTTGATTAGCACATTTTTTTCTCCCCCAAGACTTAAGTTCCATTAAGTCAGGGACCACTGTCACACCATACCTCATGCAATGCCTGACACAGAAAAAGTATTCAATACGTATTTGTTGGACGAAGAAGCAAATGTGTTAAGGGCCCCATGGAACGAGGTTATTGTACAATAATAATGGGGATTCAAAAGAGGGTGAATTATTCAAGAAAAACCTTATGGAAGATGTGATTTTTAGAGACCACTGGGTTGTACTAGATGACAGTGTCACAGGTTTTTGGTGGTTTTTTTGCTTTGTTTTGTTTTGTTTTTTGTCTTAGGGGTGGAATGGAGTAGGAATCAGCAGGAGATTGGACCAGTGAGAAATGTGTGTGACATAATTTTATACATTATGTGTGTTTTACACACAGAAAACTATCTTGAAGGATAATACCTACATGTTAACTATAGTTATCTGAGGCCAAATTGATTCCAAATAACTTTTTCCCTTCTTTCTATCTCTAAAATCTGCCTCTTAAACTATAAACACATACACTTTTATCATCAGTGAAAAATAATAAAGCTATTTTTCATTGTGGAAAAAGGCATACCCATAACAATTAACATCTATGGAGGACTTCCTTTGTGCAAAAAAAAATGCTCTAAATATCTGAATAGTATTGATTCATTTCATATTTGAAAGGAAACGGTGAAGTGAGATGTACTGTTGCACTCATTTTATGGATGAGGACAATTAGAACCAAGAGAGGTTAAATACTTTGCTCAAGGTCATATAGCTATTAAGGAGAGGAACTACCATTTGAAATGAAGCTGTCTAACGCCAGAGTTTATGCCACTACCCAAAACTACCCCTCAGAACAGAGCAACATTTTCATGATCTGAGCTCTCTTCATACTGTTTTCAATCAGAAGAAATCCAGGGAGTGTTACTGGCAGGCACAGACAGCTTCCACTGTGCAATCTCATTTCCCGCTCGTCCGCTCTAAAATAGGAAAACCTTCGAGTTTGTTCATTTGACTCTCCTTACCAGCAACAGGCCACACGAACAGCTTAGGAATATGCCATTCAAAATCTTCTAAGATGCTGTCTCCTGAACAAGTGGCATATGAAATCAAACCCCTTTATTTTTTCTCCATCCTCTTTCCTTAGATTAAATCAATGGATAATTCATCACCTTTCCTCAATGGGCCATTTCCAATACCTTCAATTATACTGGCATTTTTTATCCTAATATAAATGTCATGCCTCATCAGGGTCACATAATGAAATGTGATGTGCTCTATTTGCCGGAGTTTTCAAGGGCATTTGGAGACTGATGTTCAGTATACCTAAAGCATCATGCTGCACTGAGTTAACTAAAAAAAGAGCAGGAACTGCAGGTAATTCTTACCCTCTAGGCAAAGTCCCTGCCTTAATGTAGGATGGAAAACCAAACACGCTAGTGAATCAATTCTAATAAACACACAACTTGCATTGCAACTTCTGGACCTGTTTGCTTTCCTTTTTTCTCAACTCAGAAAGATTCAGAGTAGCAGGTTTTGAGTAAAAGCTTCGCTCTCCCAAGAAGTTCTTTATTCTACTGTTAAGACTTGGACAAGTTATGGGGCGCCTGGGTGGCTCAGTGGGTTAAGCCTCTGCCTTTGGCTCATGTCATGATCTCAGGGTCCTGGGATCAAGCCCTGCATCAGGTTCTCTGCTCATCAGGGAGCCTGCTTCCTCCTCTATCTCTGCCTGCCTCTCTGCCTACTTGTGATCTCTGTCTCTCTATCAATAAATAAAAATCTTAAAAAAATAGAATTGGACAAGTTAGGTAGAGTCTATGTTTTATCATGACTCTTTAATAGCTAGGTTATTGCAAATATGTATGTGTAGGATCTGGTTTCTTTTCATATATGAAATGATGTTTTCCATGAACTTTCTTTTTTTTTTTTTTAAGATTTTATTTATTTATTTGACAGAGAGAGAGAGAGATCACAAGTATGCAGAGAGGCAGGCAGAGAGAGGAGGAAGCAGGCTCCCCACTGAGCAGCAGAGAGCCCGATGCGGGCCTCTATCCCAGGACCCTGAGATCATGACCTGAGCCGAAGGCAGAGGCTTCAACCCACTGAGCCACCCAGGCGCCCCCATGAACTTGCTAGATTATATCTTACAGTGCTCAAGTGTATGAGTAGGTTGTATGACCCTAAAATTTTTTTGATACTTTAAAACATATAGTATGTCCCTGCCCACAGAATATTCTGGCATAGTAGTTCTCTTTAGTTTATGGAGATGTTTTTGAGCCATCTCCTGAGAGCATAGTGAAATTTTTACAACCAGCTCAGTTCACTGAAACAATGTAGACAGTTGACCTAGGAAACAGAAGTGAAATATTCAATCTGAGGTCTAGAATCACTTAATTCAACTAACCATATAATTATCAACTCTTTGTCTCATTCTGTACTGTGTGACTCCTTCTTAACGCATAAAATCACCTCAGGAAAAGGGCCAATAAAATCTAAAATGAAACAACACTTTTTCTCATTTACGCTCTTATTAGGTGAGTCATCTCTTTCGTAACCATTACTCTGCTTTGGTCTACGTTATTTAAGTTCCTTCTTTTAACTAACCTCATTTGCTTCCATCTATGCTGATCTGCGTTGTTTTCTCCTGAGACACAGTGAAAAGAAAATTTGTTGTGCTTTTATCTACTCATGTGTTCTTCCTGTACTCCGGCAGGGAGCTCGGTACTCAATACAGCATTTTACTGTCACATGAGTACATTGTCATCCATCACCATCTATAATTTTTCCAGAGAAACCACTCTGCTTTTCTGTAATGTCTGACACTTCTGTAATGATCACAGACAATAAAATAACAAAATAAAATAGGAAAAAGCAATTTCAAAAACAAGAGCAATAAATGGAGAGCATTCTCTGCTCTCTTTTGACACAAATAAATTCAGTCCCCTGACATCTGCTGTATTCACTCATATATGCCCACATTTCACTTATTCATGTTCCCCAAGCCTCTTAACTCTGGAAAAAAGCCAAAACTTGCTGAGGTGTCTTGCACGCTCCCCTGCGAAGTCCTGCAGCTTGCCTCTGCACTGAGGTATGATGAGTGTTCTTTAAAATGAATCTGGTGCTCGCTTTGGCAGCACATATACTAAAATTGTAACGATACAGAGATTAGCATGGCCCAGGCACAAGAACGACAGACAAATTCGTGAAGCATTCCATATTTAAACAACAACAAAAAAAGGAAAAGAATAAAGTGACTTTATGTGGCAGACAAGGACAGCAGGAAAACAGATTGGATGGGTCCAGTTATAGGTCTTTTCACCTGGCTTTGCAAATATAAATTTGGACTGAAAGAGACTAGACTGAAAGAAAGCTCAGTCTATTTTCTTGAACATCTGGAAAGACGACATGCTGGAGTTCTTCTCTAATTTTCTTTTCAATTGTTCCATGGCTCAAAAAAATAAAGGAACTATTATTATTTGTATAAATACAAGAGTATGTCTAAAATTTAGAGAATCTAATTGAGCTTGAGAAGAAAAACTACATCAGAATACCACCGTGTCTTGATGGAACTTAAATTTCCAACATTTGGAGAATTTCAGCACCTCATTGCTTATTTAATTTACCAGCATGATTTTCTCAACCTCTTGCTTCTAAAAATACTTTAGTTGGTTTTGGTAAATGAAAGGTCATTTTGATGACTTCAGAGTACCCCTGAAGCAGATTCCTCTTTCTTCTCTTTCTTCTTGGAAGCATTCATATAACAAGTCAGTAAGCCACATTCCAGGTACAGTCCTGGGTGCATACCACATTATTACCTTTAATTTTCAAAAGTTCTGCAAGGTTAAGTAGTATTCACTTTCTTCATTTGCTGAAGAATGAAATTCAGTGTTGGAGAGATTACATAGCTTGCCAAGTCCTGGCAGGTAGCAAATAATACGGCTAGTATTCCGAATCAGGTCTGATTGGTCCCAAATTTGTGGTCTTCATTCTATAACTCCAGAGCATATCAGTAGACTTAACCCTAATCATAGAGGCTTCCCCAGGCAGGAGACAGCTATACAGAGAGCTGGTTATAGGTGGGATTTGATAAAGGACATTTCCAACATTCAATGTTTGTGAGTCCTGCTCCTGGACTCTCAGGGAAGCTACACTTGAACATTTACCATGATCAGAATGACTTAACCAAACTTCAAAGGATGGGCTCTGTTTCTGCTCTGAGCACACAGTGTATTTCTGCTTTGTTAGCAAAGAACCTAAAAGGTTCATTTCAAACTAAAGAGTAAAAATTTGCCTATGTTCCATTCCCATAACTCCAAAGCCAGCAAACATGCACATAATAAAAGCATAAGATAAAGTTTGTAATTTTCTGAGGCATCCTTTATCATGATGATTTCTAATTCCTGATGTAACAAAAACCATATAAACCCTGTATTAAACATTGCTTCTCTGGAACACTTCTTCCTGAAGATTGTGTATCTACTGGGCAGCTGTCCTAACTGGGGCTCCAATACATCTCTCTCTCTCTCTCTCTCTTTTGTTTTTTTTCTTCCAGAAATTCTAAAAGGTTTGTTCACTTTGGATCAGTAAAGGCAGGTAAGGGAATATTCCCAAATGAAGGTTAAGTGTTCCATGTCCCAGAGAAGTTATGACTTCTGTGATACCAGTTTCATACACAGTTGTCCTAAATGTGTCCCAAATGGAGTTTGGTTCTTTGCTGTAGCAGCTCTATATGCCTGAGTTGATAAGCGTAGACACTTCTGCTTTGGAAGGTGAGCTAGAAAGGAGATTTACACCTCGATCTGCAGCTGTTGTTTCGTGAGAGGAACAAGAAACAAGAGAATAGTGGGTGCTATGAACTGAATTGTATACCCCCAAATTTATAGGTTGAAACCCTATTCCCCAGTGGTCCCATATTTCAAAATAGGGCCTTTAGGAAGATATTAAGGTTACTTGTGGTCATAAGGGTCTGGTACCCTTATCAGAAGAGGAAGAGACATCAGAGCTCTGTCTCTTGGCCACCTAAAGAGGACACAGCAGCAAAGCAGCTACCAAAAAGCCAGAAAGAGATCTCACCAAAAACTCAACCTTACTGGCACCATGATCGCAGACTTCCAGACTCCAGAAGAGCGAGAAAATAAATTTCTGTCATTTAAGCCACCCATTCTGGCTATGTGACCATGTTACAGTAGCCTGAACTAATACAGTGGGGCTTTGGGGAATGTCATGGTGTCCATCCCCTTTCTTCCTAAAAAACATTGTATATCCCTGCACACAATATATACACAAATGATGAGTTGGTTTTAAAGAAAAGGGTTCTAGTCAGGTGATGAAGTAACTATATTCATTAAAAACAAAACAAAACTCTGAGCACACACAGTTCTGCTTCAGGGTGCAGGTGACAAAAAAGAGCATGGAGGTAGGCAAAGGGTTGGCTCTGCCATCATCTCACACCTATGGGGATCAGAGACCACAGACACATCATCCGCAAAGAGAGGGATTGGACACATCCAAAACATGGCTCTGCCTGGAAGGACAGCCATTCCGCTGTGAGGAGGGATGACGAGGAGCACTACTGTTTACAGGACATATAAAATACTGGAGACTCTCAGAAATAAAGGGAGGAGACTGGAACAGGAAGAGAAAGAGGGAGGACGGGCGAGACGGAGGTGCTACAGTCACACAAAGAGGGGGCCAATGCACACTGCAGTCGGGATAGACGACACTGTTAATGGGACCTCGTTTGTATTTATTGGTTTTGAGGGATCAAGTGACATTCATATTCAGGCAGTGACATTTTACAATATACATTAATGTTTGCTCTTCACAAGATGTTTATCACAACAGACCTTTTAAAGTTCTGCCTGAAATGTAGTAATAGGGGAGTAGCATTCTATTTCTTTTCCTTCATTCTGTCTTTACAGAAGAAGCTGTTTTATTAGCCACATCAGATACTTTTGCCTGATATTTTCAGGAAAAGCTCTGACATGCTACTAAAAAAAGCCCACATTCTTATTTTAACTTCCATAAATGTTTAGGTTAGTCAGACATTGCTCTGCTTCTAGAAATATATGTATCTCTTAATGTAAAATGATCTTCCCAGGAATGAAAAATTGCCAGGAAAACATATTAAGTGACATGATGCTCGCAAGGCTGGTACCTCTGAGAAAAGGCCTAGAAAGAATCTGACAAATTACTGTCAGGTAGCCCATTTAAGAAACACTCACTAAAAGACAGCAGAATCGAATTACTTGACACCGCTGGAGTCCGTTTTTAAAGCGAGTGATTCAAGCTTTCAGGTTATTTCATATGCATATCCATGCTTTTGCTAAAATTTATTCATCACTACCGAACATTTTAGATAAGAGACCCAAGTAGGACAAGACAATGGTCCCAATGGTCCATGATATAGCAGCACCTGGAGGGCCCAGGAGAAGAGAACTCCCATTCCCAGAGCAGATCTAGGTATGGGAGCACGGAGGAAACTCTGTGCTTGGAGAAATAGTGTGGCTCAAGCTACTGGAAGTTGAGAATGGCTTAGGGTCACTAGAAGAGACATTGACTCTACCAAAAAAAAAAGTTGAGAATGATAAACATGCCATCAGTCTCCCTCATCTAAGTGTCCCTTTCTTCCCGCACGCACTTGGCAACCTATCCTAAGGGTTTCCCCTGCCTTCATGGGCAGCACACACTCCTGAGACACTGGGCGCTAGCCTGGGCTGGGATTCAGATTCTCATTCACTGCAGGGCTGCACTGATAGGCACAGTGATGTGAGACCCCGTCTTCGGTCAGGACATCAGGAGCTGGAGAACCCACACCTGCTTCTGTTTGGGGGACTGAGAAGCAAGGCTCCACTCTGTGTACAGGCTCTTTTCTTCTCCCCAAACCTCCCTTTCTTAGCTTTCAGAGACAACCAATCCTACCACAGACAAATGTGGCAATGTAAATGAGATGTCTCCTGGAGGTGATGCAAAGCCCTGCCGTCCCAGTCTCTCCCAAGTTGCCTTGTCACACCATCACCTGTGTTAGCTACTCAGGGATGTCCCTACTGAATAATCTTTCCAACACAATGCTGAAATACAGTGTACTGGCTTGCTTGGGGCCAAGCTCAGCTATTCCTCTGCCTCAGCTGTTTGTATTAAGGAAACATGGTTAATCTTGTGAGGACTCCCCCATTCACTGGGGTGCAGCCTACCAGGCCTTCCCAGAAGAAGAGACAGAGGGCCCTTCTCTTCTCATCAAGGACTAAGTCACCATGCTCTCAACTTCTGCTCCCCACCCATCTTTTTCTATCACTCTTAGACCTCTAACTTGTTTATTACTCATTTTTAAAAGATGTTCAGTTCAATTTCTTTTACTTTCTTTAGTTCTAAATTTCTTTTCTTAATCTTTAATTTTCTTTGCATGTTTATTTTCATGACATAAGCCTACTCTTGTAATACTTTATCTGCTTTAATTTTATCTCTAATCTTTGGCCTCATTTGTTTCTAACTTTTTATCTATTGTTTTAAATCTAATATATTTCATCCTACCATGAGTTTTACCTATTTGGTTGTCTTTTTATTAGGATTTTAGTTCTTTCTCCCCCGCTTCCTTTCTGTTCTTAAATAGCTTTCAACTTAAAAATTCCTTCCTCTTTAACCTACTCTTCTCTATCTCTTACTTCTAAATTGGGTATGTTCTTCTCTTGTTTTCTTTTCTTTACCCAATAGGCTTGTTCACTCCGACCAGGAAAGTCAGAAGGCCTTTCTCCCCAATCTTTTCCAGCGCACACTCCTCCAGATATCTATACTTCCCTTTTCAAGGACATCCCTTCAACAGTTTAATATCAAGAAATTCAAAAGACCACAGGTTAATCATTCTCATCAGAGCTATAATTCTCTTGATTATTGTTGCCTGCTAACACTTTATGTTCTCTAGGTCATGTCTCCAATTTCTATGTATTTTTAGCACACCTGACATTTGAATTTGGCTTAACGGTGACTACAGTTGGCAATAGTCTACATAAGGATATTTAGAATACGAGGTCAAAACCTGGGAAGAAACGCTCAATGCTGGTGTCTGTCAAGCTTCAGTTTAATATTATCTAAAATATTTTTGATAGACTATTTATTCCCTCATATATTTTCAAGTCAAATTTATTTTTTTCATCATAAGTTTAAAGATTTGCAAAATAAATAAATAAATAGTTACAAGGAATGGGTTATTCCATTGTAAAATTCACATTTTAAAATAAAACTGTTTAATAATCTTCTGAAACTGCATCCAACAAAATCAAAATGCCATGGCAACTTGGCCTCCATTATCTGTTTAAAAATTTATGAAGAAAGTCTTCATTAATTGCTAGAAATTTAATATTGTTACTATTTCCCCTTAAACTTGTACTTCCATTCTATTTATGTAGAAATTGTTATCAAACTAATAATACATTTTAAATTTCAATGCATTTTATCGCCCTACCAAATGTCTATGCAACAAAAAAGCATACAAGTGGACATTTAATTTTTTAAAACTATACTGTGACCATACTGTCTTGAGTATTAAAATTTTTCTCCTGAGTGGAGCTATCATTATAATCACATACTTTAGTACATAATTATTCAAAACATTTTATAAGTTTTAATAACTGGTTAATGTAAAACTAAAATTTCATTGGAAATTCATCTCTTAATGAGACAAATGGTCTTGAATTTCTCAATCTGCTCATTTATTTGAGAGTGAATATATTTCACTGTTAGAATAAATTATATTCCTATATTTAAGTTTTATAATAAGTGCAAAACTGAATAGGTATGTGGGAATGGGGAAAGTTTCATTATGGTAATATTATTAGATCCCTTACAATTCAGACATATGCCAAAAAACACTCCCAAACTGAGGATGTCCTCTCAAACATCATTTTCAAACGTCTGTTGGCTATAGGGTTGAAATAAGCCCTCCTTCAATTTTGTTAAAAGTAAAGAATTGATATGTACTTTTTTTGCACAAAAAGATGTTACTCAATCTTTAGAGTAATTCACTTTTTTAATACCAATACCAAGATAGTATTTCAAATTGTCCTTTTTATTTCTATTGGAAATGTGTTAGATATTTTTTATAGCAATGCACCATAGTGAAATCTGCGGTGGGAAAGAGTCTTTTTATCAAGTGGGAGAGGGACAATTATGGAAAGGGAAATTGGAAAAGAGAACTTCTAACTCCATCTGGATTGGTTCTCAGGAAGATCTGCTTCAGAAAAGGGAACACATATTGAGAGTTTGAAATGGTGTTCTCGAAAGTACGTGCAACTAGGTAGCTTTTGCAATGCCTTCCCATACTGCAGAATTCACAGACCCAGTTTGAAGATCACAGCTGCATGTAACGCCCATGGTCTGACTTTAGTAGGACACTATGAAGTGTTGAATCTTTTCAAAGACATGAATGGGAGAAGATACAATATCATGTTTCCCAGCAGGCCTCAGGCATACCTCCACACCAGGTGGAGTCTTGTAGCTATTGAAAGATGGGGTCATCTGCCTTCTTGACAGGATCACAGGTTCCTGAGTTCTGAGCAGGCAGGACTGATAAACAACCTACATCAATGGCCTTGGGCTGCTCTGGAAATTTTCTCAGTGTACAGGGAAGTGACTAATACTTTATTTTTTGTTTCTTTATTCCTATGAAGCATTAGAGTCTGAGAAGGGTAACTTCACCAAGGTCACAGGCACTACTTCACATCCTTCTCTTCCTTCTTCACATGAAGGGAGGGTTCTTTCCACCCACCTGCCTGCCACCACCCCCCAGTCTAGTAGAACCTACTACAACATCACACAAAATAATTTTACCTCTCAATTCTGTCTCTGAAAGAGATCTTTCCCTCTTATTCCTGACCTCTACTTCCCTTTATAAAGCATTCAACACACTTTTCTTCTTTGTTCTGCAGATGGCTAACAAGTCCAATACCAGTCCAGAGGTGATCTGAACTATTACTAGCCTTACTTAGGAATTGACCAGAACGTTATATGCATCACTTGTGCTCACAACTCACTGGTTAGCTCTAGCATCACGTCCCTAGACATGGACAGCAATGAAGCCAGTGGAGCCAGTAGCTTGTGTCTGGCCAGGGGCGGAATGCCACATACTTGGTGAACAGCACCAGGGGTTCCACGAAACTCTCTCTTTCTTCATTTCATGCCATGTTCTCTCCCACTCATTTTAGCCATACTGGCCTTCCTTCAGCTCCTTAGTGGACTTTTGAGCATGCTATTTTCTCTACTTAGCTCTTCCTTCTCCCACAATTCCTGACACCTTCTCCTTCTTCAAGCCATTGCTAACATAATTCCTTCCCAAAGAAGTTTGCTACAATATCTCCCTTCTCTCCTTCAGAGGTAACTCCTGCTATTACTTTTCCAAGCTCTCTGATCTCTCTCTCTCTCGCTCTCTCTTTTTTCTTTTCTTTTCTTTTCTTTCTTTTTTTTTTTTGAGCTTTCATGCTTGCTTGGAATTATATGGAACTCTATCGTTATTTGTTCTCCTAATTACTTCATGTCACTCTCCTCCATTTAACTGTATCCCAGGTCCATTTTGCTCACTGTAATGAACACAGCTGATGTCTGTCTTACAGATTTATAATAAATACTTTTTGAAAATGTGAATTAACCCAGGGCCTGTTAGGGATTCATCTCAAGAACCTTTAAAAAGAAATTTCTCCCTCACCTCACACCAGATAAATTATGTAATTCTGGACACCAAATACAGGATTATTGTTGCATTTGATGTGTTGGTAGCCAAAAAAGAAAAGAAAAAAAAGGTGGGGGAAAAGGCTAGGCTAGAGTAAAAACATGCAAAAGGGAAAAGTAGAAGCCAGTCATGAGTTTAATAATGTCCAACTATGAAATTTCATATTTTTTAATTTAAATTCAAGTAGCCAATATGCAGTGTATCATTAGTTTCTGGTGTAGAATTCAGTGATTCATCAGTCTTATATAACACCCAGGGCTCATATCACATGTCCTCCTTAATGCCCATCCCCCAGTTACCCCATCCCCCCACCCACCATCCCTCCAGCAACCCTCAATTTATTTCCTAGAGTTAAGTGTCTCTCATGGGTTTTCTCCCTCTCTGATGACTTCCCATTCAGTTTTCCCTACCTTCCCCTATGATCCTCTGCACTATTTCTTATATTCCACACATGGAGTGAAATCATAATTGTCTTTCTCTGATTGACTTATTTCGCCTAGCATAATCCCCTCCAGTTCCTTCCACGTCGATGTAAATGGTAAGTATTCAGCCTTTCTGATGGCTGAATAATATTCCAGTGTGTGCGTGTGTGTGTGTGTGTGTGTGTGTGTGTGTGTATGACACAGNGGTTAAAGCCTCTGCTTTCGGCTCAGGTCATGATCTCAGGGTCCTGGGATCGAGGCCCGCATCGGGCTCCCTGCTCGGCGGGGAGCCTGCTTCCCCCTCTCTCTCTCTGCCTCCTTGTGATCTCTCTTCCTCTGTGAAGTAAATAAATAAAATCTTTAAAAAAAAAANTCCATTCATCTGTCGATGGACATTTAGGCTCTTTCCATAGTTTGGCTATTGTGGACATTGTTACTATAAACATTGGGGTGCACGTGCCCCTTTGGATCAATACAATTGTATCTTTGGGGTTAATACCTGGTAGTGCAACTGCTGGGTCATAGAGTAGCTCTATTTTCAACTTCTTGGGGAACCTCCATACTGTTTTCCAGAGAGGCTGTATCAGCTTGTATTCTTACCAACAGTGTAAGAGAGATCCCTTTTTCTGCATCCTCACCAACATCTTTTGTTTCCTATGTTGTTAATTTTAGTCATATTCTTTTAAAACAAACTCAGTACAATACATTTATATAGGAAAACCTGAGCTTGGTCATCAGATATAATAATCAAGGAAGGATGTAGATACTATGGATAATTCATTCCTAGATATTCATAACCAGATGTAACACCTAAGAACTTTTCTTAAATTATCAAAATAGAATAGCTGGCCCCATTAAGTATAGTCCTTACTTACTCACTGCCCAGGGCTCAGAAATATTCCTTAACTACTGTATAGCTTTTTCTAAAAAAATTTCAAGATCAATAACACATATGCAGAACTGTTTAAGGAAGTGCCTCTAGGATTGTTTAAGTTTTGGTCTTAATAATGGGCTTGTTCCTTGGCAATTGTTTATCCTTAATAACTCTAAGGGCATAGTCTGGCCTGGCTAGGGTCTAAGTTTAGACTTTACCATTTGTAGAAGAGAGAGCTCTGACCCCACTTGGTTTTTAAGCTTCTGGCTTATTAGACATTCCCTCTAAAGTTTAGGCTAGTTTTGCTCATTATAAATTGCAAACTGAAGCTTTTCTAGTTACTGTTCTATAAAAGCAGACAAGCTTTAGGCCCAATTATCTTTGATATGGAGCACTGTTTCATCATACCTTACCCCTCTGTGGAAAAATTCATAAGGACTAATACAAGAATACTTGTAATTTTTACCTGTGAGTTCATGTGAACCAGAATTGGTAATGAACTAAGCTAAATGAAAACAAAGTAAACCCCTCATTTGATGATCAGTATGACTGCAGGAGTCAGCATAAAAATGACGTTGTAAGCATCAGAGAGAAATCTTCAGTAAGGAGCCATGGGCATGTGCTATATATGTTCCCACTCTTTTTTGAATTGTGATTTAGGTGNGAGAGAAATCTTCAGTAAGGAGCCATGGGCATGTGCTATATATGTTCCCACTCTTTTTTGAACTGTGATTTAGGTGTTTTTTTTTTAATTTTATTTATTTATTTGACAGAGAGAGATCACAAGTAGGCAGAGAGGCAGGCAGAGAGAGAGGGGGAAGCAGGCTCCCCGCTGAGCAGGGAGCCCGATGCAGGCCTCGATCCCAGGACCCTGAGATCACGACTTGAGCTGAAAGCAGAGGCTTTAACCCACTGAGCCACCCAGGTGCCCGATTTAGTTATTTTTTTAAGATTTTATTTGTTTGTCAGGGTGAGAGAGAGCACAAGCAGGGGGAGCAGCAGGCAGAGGGAGAGCAGGGAGCAGGGCTCAGTCCCAGAACCCTGGAATCATGACCTGAGCTGAAGGCAGATGCTTATCCAACTGAGCCATCCAGGCGTCTTGTAATTTAGTTATTTGACACTCTTATATGAAGTCCTTATATAAGTTTTATTCTTCCGTATTGATCAAAATTATAAACACAACATTTTACGACAGTGATTTTTAACACTTCATCTGTGTGTGTGTGTGTGTGTGTGTAGAACGGAACCGTTTGAAAATCTGGTAAAAGTAACTGGCCTTCCAGGAAAAAAAATTATGCATATGTCATTTACCCACCAAAATTTGCATACAATTTTAAGAGGTTCAATGACCCATTTGAAATACATACAGGGAAATGAAAATAAAAAAAATCAACAAGAAAACAAGCTACAGAGTAAATGTTTTAAAAGCACATCATCTTTGGTCCATGTCTTAAACAATTCTCTTAAATTCTGTTACTCAGAGTAATTATCTTATGTAACTATTAATCCTACACATGTACATGTAACCCAGGTTGGAAGGTCAGCAATTACATATCATTGCAAAAATATGAGGACAGTCTGTGTACTGGTTAGTAAGTAGTTACTGGTTTGACCTTCTCTGAATTCCCAACTATTAATCTGCCCCAGTCCCCAAAATACCTAGGATCCTGCCACTATCAGCAACCAGGAAAGTAAAGCTTGATTTAGAGCAGAGGCTTCCAGGACACAGTCCCAATATGAATATCAACACCAATTCTGACTGTTTAATTCCCATACCTGACATAGGTTTCTTGAAATGCTATTAAATAACCCCTCAGTTTATTCATTTAGTTTTTCCTAAAAGCAATAATCTACCTGGAAGTACAAAAACAGTATGGACTTTATTTAGTCCATGGAAATTGTAAGTATAACGATGCTGTTACTTTGTCCTGTCTTTTAAGGAGTAGGAGTCTGAAAACATTAAAGATTAATTTTCCAGTGGAAAAGCAAGAAACAAGAGGAGAAAAGAGTGTGGGAAGAGCAGATATGGGGTAGGTGGGGCAGCAAATGCTTTAGGATGTGTAGACAGGTATTTATGATTGGTTAGCCTCCTGTCCTTTGAGAAACCATCACACCCTCATTTTACATGAGTCTGGCAGAGTTCTTTTTCTAATTCCCAGGAATAACCATCTGTATTATCTCATTTTCCTTTTAACAGTAATTTGTCCAGAGAGTAAACATATGATCTAACCAATGAGCAGAATCCTTCCCTATATTGATATATAGATAATGGAAGAAAGAAGCTCTTATAAATGGGAAGTTGTGCCACCATCTTCCTTTTCAGGTGGAGAGAGCCTGTGTGTGAATGAAACCAAGAAGAGGTAGGAGACTAATGGAGGAAAAAAGCTCCACTAATGATGAGGTAATGAGGTAAGTCTCTACAGTTATTTCTTCCCTTTTTTTTTTCTAGTAGGCCCCACACCCAGTGTAGCCTCCAATGTGGGGCTCAAACTCTGAGATCGAGACTGGAGCTGAGATCAAGAGTCACACGTTCAATTGAATGAACCACACTGGCATCCCTCTATAGTTATTCTTTTTAATTATGAGTTTTCAAATACTATTTCAGCTATGAAAACTCATACCTTGTCATCATTATTTGTACTATTCAAATAGCTTAATCCACCTTGAGTTGTATTTCTGTCACTTGCAACCAAAAGAGTTCTGATTAATTTAGAGGTCTAGGCTAGAGGCCACATTGAGGTAAAAAAGGGATCTGAAAATAATGAATTATTCTAACAAGATACAAAATTCTAAATAGAAGGGAGAGATTGCTAATATTAACACAGGAGACTTTATAGCTGCAATCATTTTTAAAAACACATGTTCTGATCATTTTTTAATTGCTTAGCCATAAGAGGGTATGAGAGCCACCTATTATACTCGCTGAAAATATTCTGCAGTTTAGAAATGCCACTTTTATTCTGGTAGCAAACACACACACACACACATACACACACACACACATTTACATGCTGATTTGCTAAATGTCAACTAGAATAAGCACATACTTGTGACAATTTATGTTAAGAAACCCTGAAATATTTCAGGTAAAACAATAGGGAGACTGAAATGGAATTTTCACCATACCTTTTCTAATAGCGTAGCATATGTGGAAGCTTTATTTTTAAAAGAAGATGTAGGCTTTCTGGTATAAAATCAAATGATTTTTATAATCACTCTTTTGATTATTAACTGATTTGTTAGTCCATCTCCAAAGAGTTTTAGAAACAAAAGAACTGTTCGATATTATGACTCTTTAGCCTATAAATCTTTTTACATTCAAGAATCAGTACTCTAGCTTTTCTAATAACTACATGAGACCATGAGTACATTTTATGAACCAGCACATAATTATTCCTATTCAGTAGAGAGAGTTATTAAGCTTCATAGCACTTACTGAAAGCTTTAACCACGAGAGGAATTTTCCATAAGAGTAGAAAACTTGTCACAATGATCTGAAAAAGTAGATCATAAGGTAGGATAAGGATACCTGACTATAAAGTGAATGAGTTGCAGTGATTCCATCTGCTCCCTAAGGCAGACATATGACTAAGAAGCTCATTCTAGGAAGGTTCTAGGAACAGAGTCAGGACCTTTATGCTCCAAAACAACCTTAAACAACCTCAGCAGAAACACCACAAAAATCTCACTCATTCTGCAGAGAAGTTCCTTCAACTCTACTCCAGCGAGTGTTAAAAGTGAATCACCAATATCCTATCATCACCAGCTGGAACTAAGGCCATATATATCATGTGAATAGGCTCTAGGTCCATTACAAGCCCTGGAGCAAGATCCAAGGATCTGGCCCACAAGTGACTGGGACTACCATAAACAACCAAGTCTGCAAGGGGAGAATTATAAGCAGTTAATCCAATGTACTGGCACAAGTCAGACCATCGCCCCCATGGAAGACAACCTGCCAGGTTCAAGCATTTCATCAGGACTGATTCCACACCAAAACTTCGAGAGTGAAACCTCAAACCAACAGATTACAAGTGTTTAAATATCAGATAAATCTAATGGGTTCAGGAGAAGACAATGTTGGGCTAAGCGTATAAGTCACATAATATAAAAAAAGCACAATGGTGAGGAATGTGTAAGATCACCCTGGAGAAGCCTTGGAATGACACTGTGATCAAATGAAAGGATGTACTCATCACAGATCCTGTCCCCTCCCAGATCCTGACATGATTTAAGTTCCCCTGGTCATCCTCTGAGAAGAGTCAATGGGTTCTCTCAATTCTGTGTTATCTAGATACGGTTGTCACAGACACCGTGCTCTTCTTAGGGTCTTCTCCTTATATTTAGGAAAGAGGCCAAAAACTTTCCCCTTATTTTTTGCCTCAGATTCTGTGGTGGGGAGGGGGCTCTCCCCTGGGAAATATCCCGGTTTTTATACCATTGGGAGGGAGAAAGGGGGGCTAATTATTCAAGTACCTTCATCCCTAGGTAGAAGTCTTGGTTTCGGAGATGAAATAGAGAGTGAAAAAAAGACAAAGTGCTGGCTGTCACCCCTGACATCATCACTCTGTCTTAGACCATTCATCCCTTGGGACTCTACAGCAGGAAGTAAAAACAGAAAGTTAAATTGCAGATGCAACTCTATCGGCTTGTGCCATATCCTGTCTAAAATAATCCAACAATGAAAAGAATTCTTATTTCAAGTAATTAAAAAACAATTCTTGGGGCGCCTGGGTGGCTCAGTCGTTAAGCATCTGCCTTCGACTCAGGTCTTGATCCCAGGGTCCTGGGATGGAGCCCTGCATAGGCCTCCCTGCTAAGTCGGGAGCCTGCTTCTCCCTCTCCCACTCCCCCTGCTTGTGTTCCCTCTCTTGCTGTGTCTCTCTCTATCAAATAAATAAATAAAATCTTTAAAAAAAATTCTTCAGTAAGATTAGGGTGACCTCTATTTGGGCAAATTATTTGAGATTTGAAAACTTTTTGCAAGGAACTTCAAGTGATACAAAAAATTACAGATGTAGTTCTATAGCTATAAATATATAAATGGAATCATAAAAATGTTTATACATATATTCCGAAAGCTAATATATAATGGCTATCTCTGGATGGTAATTATGGGTAATTTTAATATTCATCTCTATAATTCTGGGAGATTTCTTCCCCCTAAATTTTCCTGAGTACCGCCTACAGTTAAAAACAGGAAAAGCAGTATTTTTTAATTAAAAAGACAAATAGTAAATGAACATTTTAAAATTATATCATTGACCATACAAATAGCATTAACTTTACAATCAATGAGATAAAGATTTGAATCCCAGCTCTGCCAAATACTAACTTTATAACTTTAACAAGGCTGAGTTTCCATATATCATGAGTCTCAAAGTGCACATTATTGTATCTCAGGGAATGATCTGTCAGTGGTGAAGAGTGAATAGTTAAAAGGAGTCCCTGACGGGGCATTCTTTGAAACTTCAAAAATAAAGTTGCAGATTAATTTGGATGTTAACAAAAATGGAAAAACCCTTTATATAGTTTTCTAAATAGTATAGACCAAGAACAAACTGTTTAGCATTGCAGAGGGACTCCCAAGTTAATGCTCATATTTAAATGGTTACATTTATGGGTTGAATTGTTGTCTCCCCAAAATGTGTATGTTGAAGTCCTCATTTCTAGTACCTTAGAATGTGACCTTATTTGGAGAAAGAGTCTTTACAGAGGCAATTAAGTTCAAATGAGGTCACTAGGGTGAGCCCTAATCAAATATGACTGACATCCTTATAATAAAAGGGGAACTTTGAATACAGATATGCATAAAGGGAAGACAATGTAAAGATATATAGAAGATAGCTTTCTACAAGCCAAGGAGAAAAGTCCGGAACAAATTCCTCTTGCTATGCCCTTAGAAGGAATCAACCTAGCCAATACCCTGATTTCAAATTTGTAGCCTACAGAACTGGGAGACAATAAATTTCCATTGTTTAAGCTGCTCAGTTTGTGGTGCTTTGTTACAGAAGCCCTAGGAAACTAATAGAGTTACCTTATTTTGCTAAATATTTATATTTTTTATGAGCTCTAGTCATTGGTCTTTACACTCAAGGAAAGCAAAATTCACAAAGGGAACTCTGACATGAAAACAACTGCATGAAGCAAGAAAAGCAAAAGCTATGTAACAGAATTTTTAAAAATTATTATTATTATTATTATTATTATTATTTTTTTTTTTTTATTTCACAGCGGGAGAGAGATCACAAGGAGGCAGAGAGGCAGGCNTTATTTTGCTAAATATTTATATTTTTTATGAGCTCTAGTCATTGGTCTTTACACTCAAGGAAAGCAAAATTCACAAAGGGAACTCTGACATGAAAACAACTGCATGAAGCAAGAAAAGCAAAAGCTATGTAACAGAATTTTTAAAAATTATTATTTAATTTAATTCTTCCAGAGGGAATCAGAATAAGCTACTCATTTTCTTTCAAAAGGAGAAAACAAAACTTATAATTTTATAATGTCAAATTCTTTGCTCTGGCACTCAACCTTACTGTGCTTAAGAATAAAACTATAGGGGTGCCTGGGTGGCGCAGTCGACTCTTGATTTGGGCTCAGATCATACTCTGAGGGTCATGAGATCAAGCCCTATATGGGGTTCTGTGCTGAGTGTACGGCCTGCTTGAGATGTTCTCTCTCCCTCTCCCTCTGCTCTGATCCTCACCTTCTCTCTTTCTCAAACAATAGACAAACAAATAAATATATAAATAAATAAATACAAAAAATATTTTAAAAACCACTATATAGAATGAAAAAAAGCAACTTTAAATTATGGTCCTTCTCATGCCATACGTTCATTTGGATGTTACAGTACAGGCACACAAAGGATCTAGAAGGAAGTTTACTTTTATAAGTCACTGATCACTAATGCATAATTTCAATGAGACCAGAAATATGCTGGTCAAGGCTGACATCCTGAAAGCTAATGACTGAGGCAATCATGATGGTTCCATGAGGAAATAACAGAATTCAGAGCCTTTATGGGATTTAATTACATGGCTTCCAGCCATTAGTTTATAGGAAAAAATCGAGTTCTTTAATCTCATTCCCAAGTCTTTTTACCAAGTCTCCTCTTTCTTTTCTTTTGCACTTAATGCCTGAGAAAACACCATTAAAATGGGTGTTTCTTCATTTAGTGAGGCTTTTACTGTGCCTGTCAACCAGGTCTTGCACCAATACTGTATTTTCAGGGCTTCAGAATTGTGAACTCTTATTGATACTCATTTCGACCAAATAGGAAGTGATGTGTTTAGGTTAAAAATGATTACGAATCAGTAATGCTCTTATTCTGAAAACCAGAGCCAGAGAATGGAGTTCTGAAGATGGCAGAGTTTAAAATGAGAATGGAACAGAACTAGCGCTTCCTAATGGCCACGTTTTAGATGCTGCTTCATTGAATGCTGTGAACTGCTGGGATCTTTATTTACAAATGAGAAAACCAAGTCTTGGAAAGCTCATGTCTTTGGTTGAAGTACAAATAGAGAGCAAGTGGGGAACCGCACCATGAAGCTTTGTTTTTCTGATTCCAAACCCCATTCACATCCTACACTCACAGCACACACAATATAAGTAAAAAGAGATTGTCAACTGTTTTTCTGAACTTATTCTCAATAAAATGTCAGATTATACAGAGTTCAGGGTACAGTTATATTTCTCACTAGAGTGGAGCACCTTCTTCCCCTAGCCAGCCAATTCTTCTTCGCCTTTGACAAAGGTAACCTGTGTGAGAAGGTAACAGGACGAACAGTAAACGGTATGTTGTGGAGATGCGTCATGGACTCTCAGAAGCCACAGTCCCCGTCCAGTGCCCACCGTCAGTGTGGAAGGATCTCCAAAACAGGGAGGGAGAGGCAGGGCTGCCTTGGCAGAAGAGATGCCAGCACGGAAATGAGAACTGAGAATCTTGCTCTTTCTCCTCTTTACCTTTCAGCATTTTACGTCTTTAAGTGTCACTAAGTCCCAGTTCTCTCTAAAATTAGCAACAAGGAGAATGAAAACCACTCTTTTCCTCCTCCACATAATACACACACACACATGCACACACATACACACACACTTTTAGCAAAATTAAGAGAAAGAGAAAAAAACCCCACAAATACTAAATTGCCTGTAAGCATGCACTAGGCCCAACACCCCAAACCAGACACACTGCAGGTGGTGGGGGTGGGTGGCCCTGAGTGTTCCAGACACGAAGTCGGGAAAGTGAGGGCTGTTCAGGGTTCCGGTGCTGGGGCAGGAGACCATCTGGCTGCACAGAGCACCACTGAGTCACGGAAGGGGGAGCCCTTACACTTTGAAATTGAAGAAGCTGCTGTAGCATCTTCCATCCTGCCTCATTGGATCCTCATCAAGTTGGTGGTACAGGAAGATCGAACTCATTCTAAGTTAGGGTTTCATTTTAGAGAAAAGATCATCACATTCCTACCAAGACACTACTAAAAAGAAAAAAGGGAAAAGAGCAGCAAAAAACCCTGCAGAGGAAACAAGTCAGAAAAAATGATCCAACAGCATAGAGGAAAATTATAACCTGATAGTCTAACGTGAGTTTTTTAATTATTGTAATGATTACAAATCTGAAAGAAGTGAAAATATAGAATTCACTGAAAGTTTGCCAGCCAAAAGGAGGTGAAGTGATGTTCAAACAACAGGAAGATGTGGAAAGAAACTAACAGAACTCAGGAAAGAAATTGAGGCAGAGTGAAAAGCCATCTTTAAAAAAAAAAAAAAGATTACACTACAGTGATAACCAGGTAAATGAGACATAGCAGAAACCACATCAGACACAGAAAAAATGCAAAAAGTAAAGAAAAGCAATAGGAAGAATTTTAAAATATTTGAAGTGATAAGTCCAGAAAACAAAGGAGATATAACATATCATAATGAGAATCACTTTAGAAGAAAGCAAAGATGATTTTAAAAACACTTATCTATAACCTACCAAAACTTCCCTTCCCCAAAACTTTTTCAGAGCATGTTATATACCTAGGAAAATTGATCCAGATGGTAGATACTAAGATATTCTGCTTAAAATGTTAAGTATTAAAAATAAAGGAAGAATCCTTGGGGGCTGCAAACTAAACTATTAGTCATGAATAAGGAAAACAGAATGAGCTTTGCATCAGACTTTGTAATGGAAAACTTCAACAGCAGAAGATAGTGGAGAGACACCTAAAAAGCAATTACACAACAAAATTTCAAGCCAAATTGTTCTTCAGAGATAAAAATTATAGGCAGGTATTTCTGAATATCCACAAACTCAAGAAATATTGTTCCACTGAGCTATTGCTAAGAAAACAAGAAGAGGATGATGGGGAAACTTTTAGGAGTAGAAATAAATGATGAGCACTAGCTGAATTTAATCACAGAAGGAAGTGAGAATAAGATTGAGAGAATAGCATACAAATGTAATATACCCTGATAATATGGAAATAATGAAAGTAAGAAAACTAGGAGGGGCACCTGGGTGACTCAGTCTGTTAAGCGTTCCACTCTCGATTTCAGCTCAGGTCTTGATCTCAGGCCGTGAGACTGAGCCCCACATAGGGCTCTGCACTGGACGTGGAGCCTGCTTGATATTCTTTCTCTTCCTCTCTCCCCTGTCCCTCACCCCCCTCTCTCTCTAAAAGAAAAAGAAAACTGGAAGGAAAGAGGAACAGAAGGACAGAGTTACTGATGCTGCAATTTCGTCTCTCAATTATCAAAAATAAAGTGAGAGAAGACTCAAAAATAAATAACAAGGTTAATATTACAGATCCATACATGAGCATTAACTTATGTCCTCCAATAATGAGAATACTCCCCCTTTTAAAGCATTTTGAATATCATGAAAATTGATAACATAGTAGGCCCAAAAGAAAACTTCATAATTCCAAGTAGTAGATGTAATATAGACCATTTCTATTCACGATCTGAAAACTAGAAACAATAAAATCAGAGACCAACAACAAAAATCTCTTAGATCTGGAAATTCTAAAAGCATCTGTAAATAATTTTTAGATCAAAGCAAAAAAAAAGAAATTTCAATTGCAAACTTTCTAGAAAACAACTATAATGAAAATAATACATATTATAGCCTATGGAAGACAGCTAATGCTGCATTCACAGGAAAATACACAGTCTTTAGTATTTATGTTGACATATAGAACAGAATAAAAATAAAACATTTTTAGTAGAAATAAAAAAGAGAATAATAAAATAAATAGAAATAAATGAAAAAATTAATAGGTCTATTCATTAAACAAAAATAGGAAAGAAGGAAGGAATGAAGGGAAGAAGGAAGTAAAGAAGGAAGAAAGGTAGGAAGAGAGGAAACAAGGAAGAAAGGAAGAAAGAGTTTGCTGCTTTTAGCCTGAAGTCACTTGGTTACACTCTCCATCCCTATCAACTGTTTATAAGGAGCATTTTGCCACAAATTCCTAATTGGATCTAGATTATCTGCACTGGCTTCTACATCCTTCATATACTCTTCCTACAACATGAAAAAGTACCAATGAGTCAACCACACATTTGATATCATTCTGGAAACAACAGCTGCAAACATCGGAGACTCCTATTCCCGACTTCAAGAACTACAACTCTTCTTAGGGTTCTTCAATCTGACATTCTTTCTGACAAGAGAATACCTAAACTACAACTAAATTATAGATGCTCTCGAAAAAGGGTGAGATGAACTTATACATGAAACAGTTTCACCATTTATCCAGAGTGCTACAGTGAGACAACACACACGTAAATAATAGCTCTTAGGAAACATGTTCACACATGCACATGGAAGCACGAGTTTAAGTCAAAGCTGAGGCCTGTGGTGTGTGCCTAGGCCAGCTTCAAGGAGTTCATGCTGTTAGAGCTAAAGTTTTTATAAGGTGGTCTGAAACAAACAGACCAAAAAAACAAACACACACACAAAACAACAAAAAGAACATGTCAGCAGGGCCTATGGTGGTTCCCCATGTGCTAAGCATGCTCACGGCATGATCAAGCATGCTTTCCTTACTGAGGAACAGAAAATCATTGTGAAATGGTTGAAGGCACCAGCAGAGTCAGAAAACGAAATTTTTTTAAAAATGAAACTTTTTTGAGTAATAAAAAAAATCAAAAGAATGAAAAGCACATTAACCTTCTCGTTGTCCAACATACTCACAGCAACCTGTGAGAAGACCTTGAGTTGTATTTTGCAAAAGGTGGTTTGGAATTAACAGCTTTCTGTGATTTGGAGATGGGCAGAGAGAGCACACAGGTACAAACTGTCACAATGATCGTGTTCCTAGGAAAGTAGGATCATTGTGGAGAGCAGTGCTGGTCTAAATGGAGTCTTGCGTTGTGGGGTTGAATGATGTGGCATAAATTAGTCTGACTACTTGTGTGGTCCAGCAGGAAGGCAGAAGCCAGGGAATCCTCACTCGATGGCATCCTAACTACCTCCAGAGTAGGAGAATCTGTTACACATCAAAGCTGAGCAGAGAAAAAGGAAGGCAACCTTCCCGGGGAAAGGAAATAAACCTAGATCTAAGATTCAAAGCCTGGGAAATCTGACTCAGAAATCTGGTTGCATTTCTGCATTCATTTGTTTTCAGATGAACTTATTCAATAATAATAAAGTGAGAAGAAAAATAGATTTTCATAATGTACACACTTGCTGCTGATCATGATTCTCAGGGTACAAGGTCTTATATTTGTTCATTTACCTACCAAGAACAAGGCATTGTACTCTAATCTAAAATGTCATTTCTGAATTATTTTGATCAACCTCCAGCCAGAAGATGGACTGGTGAATGTTTACCCCTTTGCTGCCAGTAGCCAGGTACGAGACCTTGGGCCATAGTTAGCATTTCCTCACCTACAAAATAAGAGGCTTTGGCCTAGATGCTAAGATGTCCTAAGAAGTCGATGGTATTATTTGTATACTGTTTAAAATAAAACATGTATCACATGCTTGATTTGAACCCAGAAGTTAGGAGTTGAATCCCAAATCATTTAGGGGAGTAATTGTCTCTGAAAATGCTAATGGAATTTCATAAATGCTTCCTGCCACACCCACTCTTTCTCAGAGAATAGAAGATGAGAGTGTGAATTTATGGTAATAGAGCAAACACCCAAACACACTGCAGTTTAATTTTCTTTTATTATTATATTTTTAATTTACTTTGGATGACTAACACTTATTAGTATTCTTTTCTGCTGCTACAGACACTGGAAACTGCTTTCTGTCTGGGTTTTGCCAAACTATGAAAGTAAATAATTCTTTAAAATACACACAAATCAGGCAAGAAAAATGGGAGAAGATTTTAACTGAGTTTGGAGCTACTGAAATTCTGATATGCCTTCCATTTATCTTATAAACCTGATTCAGATAGGTATCAGAGAACTAAAAACTAATTAATTTTTAGAATTACAATACACTATAAATCATCTAACCAGGCTTTCCAGTCCAGATGGTTTTTAATTTACCAGCAAAGTGGATAACTGGAACTCTGATTATAAACTGGGGCTTTTTACTTCAATCGGTGGAGAAGAAATCCTTCAAACAGCCCAATCCTGTAAGGAAAGTGGGCGTGGGAAGGGATAGAAGACAGAAGACGTGGGGGAGATGGAATGGGGGGTAGGTGAAAAATGCTACTTAATAACATACTTGCACACACGGTGCTCTGAACTGAATCGACAGGACTGCATTTTAACATGGCTAGCAATGTCCTGAGGAATCTTAAGACTCCAGGACTGACACAGCTATGGAACTAGCTTATCAAGTGTCCCCATTTTCAGACACATGGATGGAGGGCAGACAGAGACCTAAGAACAACAAGATAGAAATGATGACCCAGGAGCTCAAGAAACAGAATACAAACAGAAGGTCTTCTTCAGCTCTGAGGACTACTAAGAATAGGAATGACTGCTCTGGGGTCATAGTCAATATATTTTGCAACCAATATGCTTGGCCACAAACCCATGAGAATCAAAGCCATGACTAACCAAGGACATTCACTGTAAATAACCAACAGGACTCTACAGTCCTACCAGAAAGAGGCAAGCATTCCCACCCTAATTTCATCTTTGGCCCCATTTCTACTTGTAATCTTCACTTTCATAAGGAACAAACAACAAAGAACAGAAAACATTACCCACCAGGAGGTAAAGTGGTTGGTAGAGTACAAACTTCTCAGAGTGTTTTTGTGCCACGAGTCTCATTTTTTTTATATGCTCTTGGGGGGGAGGGGGGACTGTAACTGTTACAGCTCCTAGAACACTTTCCAGAAAGAGAATTCAGTCAGTATTGCTGTATCACTGCATGACATAACAAACATACCAGTGTAAGCCAGAACTCCCGGAGTTGTGTTTCCTGCTGAGTATTCAGGCTTAAAACAAGTGATGATTACTGCCTCCTCTTTGCTTTTAGGCAGACATGTACTGAGTAGGAATATCACACTTCTGAGCTCATTCAGAAGCACCACTGTATGCTAGACGAAAGAAGAAAAGATGCATACAAGAGGAAGGACATTCAGGGATGAACTGTTTCAAGGAAGAGGGGCAGTGATCCCCATGCCCACATTCCTATTACTAACACATGGTAGAGGGATGGGGTTTATTCAACAGGAACAAAGAATATGCAGCCAGGCCCCAAGCTGAACAAAACTGTCCACTGTCAGAATTCATATTGGTCTGGACACATATGGTAACCCAGGGGACCTCCAGAAGTTCATTTTGTAGGATGGAAGAAGAAGCTCCACAGAAAGAAACAAACTTAATGCAAAACAGACAAGCTTTGCAAACTTGACTTAGGAACAAGCTTTAACTGTTAAAGGGCAAGGGTGATTTGGAGGAAAGCATTCTATCTATCGCTCTGTTGAATTAACAGGAAACATAGTTTATAAAACACTAAAAGGGAAAAAATCAATTTCACTTAAATCTAGTATTAAGATGAATATAAAAATGTGAATTTTAAAAACTAAGTAAAAAATCTATTCATTATGGGTGGCTGGTTTTCTAGAAAGGGAGAAGGAGAAGCAAATACAGCTTTATTTGAAGAAAATAAAACTCTCTGACTAGGATATTTTGGGTCTTATTTCAAAAGTCAACAATAATATTAATGATACCATAAGCAATGAGCACAATGATCCCCAGGAAATTAGTTTGGGCATTCACCCAGAAAACAAAAGTTGTGTGCATTTGTTAAATGCCTTACCTAGAAGTTCTTCCTGGGAACTGAACAATTTTCAAAATGATCAGTATTTATTAGTCACCACCATAGAAATGTTTTTTAATTCAATGTTCTAGTCAGAACAAATGTTCCAGACGTACACCCCACCCCAACGCTCACCCCCTTCCACCTGCCTCGCATTTAACTAACAAGCCTAAGAATTGCGATAAATATTTCAAAGGTTTCACACACATTTTACAATAGCATTCGTTTTTCTAGACTGACCTACCTAAAACTAATCAACCAGTCACCCAGGAATGTTACTAGCTTTTCTATACAAATATAATAAAGAAAACTATAACTTGCAAAAAAGCAAATTATAAAAATGGTAATGTTGTTCAGTGCAATAAAAAAACCTTAAAATTAATAAAAATCTGAGTTTTATTCTCACTGCATCTGGGAATGATAAATTGTTGCTTTATGCACATATTGTCCTTTTACAAAGATTCTTTAGCAAAAATATACGGTATTATGATTTAAATGCTAATTTAACTTAATTGATTATAAAATATTTTACCTTACTTTAGTTTTATGACATCTACATTGATTATATAGTTGCAAAGAAAGTCTAACTTGTGGGAAATCTCTGATTCCACAGTCAGTTTCTTCGTGCTTTACAAGGACTATCCAAATAAACCTGGTTGAGCCTTTGATCAATCCAGCTGTCTCAAGGACACTTGGCTAATGAAAAAGGAGAAGAGTCATTAAATTTCTGTATATTTTACATCAATACTGATTAATGCTACTGGGAAAAAAAAAAGGCCTGACAATCCAAAGAGTGTGTCTCCTTCATTCGAAAACATTAATTATTCACTAATAAAAATGAACGCTTATGTGCTCAATTTCAAAAATCATAACCAATAATATGCATTGCTCATTTTACATTTGACATCTCCATGGAGTGAGTAATCAGTACTGTTTTGAACTCTGTGGAATTGTATTTAATAACATTTATGAACATAATCAATAAACAGCATGATTTACTTCTGACTTGCTATCATGTCATTTGCTCACCTTGATCCCATAAGGACCATGTAAACTTTCAGTCACAACTTGAGTGAGTCCTTTTATTGTGCTTTCTACTCAGTCAAAATAGCATATCCCCAATCTAATTATTTTGAAAACTATACTTTAGGGTAAACTTAACACTAACCTTGCAGCTAAGAAGTAAACCAAAAAGATTACTCTGATCTTGTCATAAGATGATCTGATTATGTTCTTTTCTCAAAACCATGCTTTCAGGATGGGTATTTACACCCACTGCAAAGTATGAGTCAACTGAGAATTCTTAATACCCGACTCTGATCTCCACTGCACAAGGTATGGGTAGAGAACACAGGCAATAGCTCTGGGATTCTTCATGCTAGGAAGTGGAGAAAGGTAATTCGTTTTTCCTTTACTTTATACCTCCACATCAAATCTCCAGAGAAGGGTAGATGTCCTCTTTCTATTTGCCCTGAGTTAACTCTAAACTTTTTTATGGGTGTGAAGGTCAAACACCACATCTAAAAACATGAGATATATGTCAACTTCACTGGAAAAGAGTTTTCCATCAATTTGCTTTGAGTTTGTGTATGAAGAGCTCCAAACATGTATTTTTAAATCTCCATAACTACATAAGTTACATGCTCCAACCATTAGTGCCCCTGCAGTTTCCAAATCACACATTAAATAACGGAACTCTGTATCAACAAAAGTGAAAGCCTGTCCTAAGCAGAAGAGTCAAGTATCAACTATCACTCCTCCATCCCATTTTCTTCTCTTCTTAACAAACTATGTGCCCATCCATGTTGAACACAACAAAAAGCATGAACTTCTTCTTAGCACAAACAATAATCAGGACTGGGATGAATGTCACAAAGGTCACAAAGGTGAGCATAAGAAAGACTTTGCCTTGAAGAAGCTTTCAGATAGACTTCTCCCTTCTAGCCTCATGCCTTACATTACCATCATCTTACAGTCATTGTGCTGCTGCCTGAGAAGGAATCATAGCAGCACCTTATCTAAGAGTCAGACAGAGGCTTAGGTGCTGGCCATTTCCCGACATGATACTATAAACATTGATATAAAGTATCAATAAACAACATGATTTACTTCTGACTTGCTACCATGTCATTTGCTCATCTTGATCCCATAAGGACCATGTAAATTTTCAGTCACAACTTGAGTGAGTCCTTTTATTGTGCTTTCTACTCAGTCAAAATAGCACATCCCCAATCCGATTATTTTGAAAACTATACTTTAGGGTAAACTTAACACTCACGTTGCAGCTAAGAAGTTGCATACTTCTTGATACTATATCATCAATGCACACCGTGTCCAGTCCCCTCAGGGCCATACATGGCAAGAGCCTCTCCAAATTTCTATCTTTGCTCCAAGACAATGGACAAGACATCATTCCCCTGATTCAAGGCCAGTCCCTAAATCTGTTCTCTAGGTTCCATTCACTTCTGCCTACCCAGAGACCTTGACATAACAATCAGCTCCTCACTCTCTCTTATGTCTTCAAACTCTCCTTTTGCACACCATTTAAGAAAGAGTACTAAACAACAACGACAACAATAAAATGATCCCTTGACCCTATTACCTCTAGGGGCCATCTAAAATTTTCCTGTGTACTGGTGAACCCTCAGAGCATCAGTAGTACCTCCACATAGTTGAACTCCAGCAATACGCATGGCCGTCCAAAAACTATTCTGTAACATGACAGCCATATTTACTGAATTATGGAAGCATGTAGACTGCCTGCTCTCTTTCCCAAGCACTTAGCCCACCTGGGAGATATTTGATAAAAGCAGGTTGAAATGAATTTTTACAACTGAACCTATGATGGAAGGAATGGATGATCCATGAGAACAATGAACTTGAAGCTCTATCTGACCCAGGGAATCTCGCCTCCTCATAGCGACAAGCAGTATGTCATAGACTCAGCAAATAACAGAAGTTCATAATAGGTATTAACTGATATGGTTTGTAGATTACACCCATGTATTTAATTTTACAAGACAGCAACTTAGTTTTTTAAAAGAAAGTTACATGGCAGGGCAGTCATGTTTTAAATGTAAGAAGACACCTATGTGGGAGGTTAGAAAATATAAAGCAAAAATATTGCTGCTGCAAAAAATTCTCTGATTTTTTATTGGCCATTATGTGCTATGAATGTTTTAATGGCTAAGACTATATAATTCAGCTTAGCCTTACAAAGAACCCTCAGAACACCAGTCAAGACATCTTCAATTTCCTTGGCCCTGCAGAACTTCACAAAATACAATCAGTTTCTCTCATAAGATATGTTGTTTCAGACCTGGAGGACATTATGGACTCAAGACATCAAGCTGAGTATAAGCCAGAGGACATAATTAGTGAATCTGGTTCCCAGGGGTGGTTAGGGTGCATTGGAGAAAAATATAGATTAATTCCATAAGCTTACCCCTGATGTTGTCCCAAAATACTTTATTTTGGATTAAGATAAAATCTCACTCAAAGGAACTTGCATGTGTTACCAGTTTGCTTGTTAAAGTACTACTGAAATAAAATAAAATAGAATATCAGAGTGGATGACAAACAGTAAGTAATGCAATATAGATACCATTTCTTAATCTATATTTAAGAGTTAAAAAGGTATTCTATGTGTTTGTGCATGTGTGTACATGTATATTTGTACATATAGGGATACATAAATACTATATACATATATAATATATATATATAAAATTAGATAGAGGGATTGATGGATAGATAGACATAGAGGAAGGAAGGATACTTATCATGGCCACAGAACAGTTTCTAAGAAGCCATATATAGGAAAAAGGAGAAAGTAGTCACTAGATTGAAATGGCAGATCATATTTTCTAATAACCGAAGTCTATACAGTTCAGAGATCTTGTGAAGAAACTTCCCTAGTGTACTGATACAATCGGGTCCTACTATTCTTGTATAAACTCCACCTATTGGCGCAAGAACAATTTCCTAGACCTCCACCTGAGAGTAGCCATCTTTGCACGTAGCTATCCTTTGATCTAGTTGGTAGGGAACACAGGGGTGATTAGGAATCATTGCCATATTCAAAACCACCACCAGAGTAAAAGTTTTCACCATGTTCCCTCTTCATCAGAAGGAGGTCTCTGAGTGAATCTGATGAGGAAGCATCCTCAGTGGTGTCACTCAGGAAGGAAAGATTAATTAAAGGTAATAATTAACTATGTAAGAGAATGATTGGAGACACCAAAAAAATGATAACAATTTTTGTAAAGTTAATATTTTTGAGCACTTACTATGTCCCGATTACTAGACAAAGAACTTCACATTCATTATCTTATGTAATTCACAATATAACCGTATGACAGAAGTAATACTTCTACTCCTCAATGAAGAGCCTGAGTTTATATAACTTTAATAAAACCTACGCCAAAAGCCAGTTAGTGATAGACTTGGGATTTAAACTCCTGGTTCTTTGTACATTTTGTTTCCCTATTTACAGCTTGAGGGTCTTTAATAACTTAAGATCTGGAAATATAGAGAACAGATATACATAATTCCATTATGTTATAATACCAAAACTTATATGATATTCAGTACTTTTATAAAGTGATCCATTTCTTCTTCTTTTATTTTATTTATTTATATGACAGAGAGAGAGATCACAAGTAGGCAGAGAGGCAGGCAGAGGGAGAGGGGGAAGCAGACTCCCTGCTGAGCAGAGAGCCTGATGCGGGCCTCCATCCCAGGACCCTGAGATCAAGACCTGAGCCGAAGGCAGAGGCTTAACCCACTGAGCCACCCAGGCGCCCCAACCCATTTCTTCTTAAAAAAGAAGTAAATCACTGATAAGTTTACTGACAAAGTGGTGTTAATGGCAGAGAGGGGAAGAGCTCAGATCTCATTGGTTTCCTATCCTGTGCTCATCTCTCTTCTCACAGTTCAGTATGGAAGATTTAAATGGGAGGTTATGTTTGGTAGTGAATAACGTATTTCTGAATAAGAGATAACATTTAACAAAAGAGCACCTACCATTATTCTTAGTCTAAATATCTTTAACCCATCTTCAGCATATGTTCTTCTTCATAGCATAGTCCCCAGCCTAGTTGTTAAAATCCAGGTCTGTGGGAGCACAAGGAATGGATTATAGCTAGAGCCTGAAAAGTGGCACATAATCCACAGACTCTCTTATTTGTGTGGCAGCCATAAGCAACAGTTGCCAACCCAAATGGGGTTACACATGTGAACTTTTGCCCACAGACAAAAGGTTGAGATGCAGAGTTCTATAAGCATGGCAATAGCATACACAAATTGTGTACATTTAATTCTGAGCAGAAGATATTCATGAGGAAAATGCCCTCATGCTTATTGGTTTTCTCAAGCCACATGGTACCATAAGCACAACATAATCCTTTGGAAGCCTCCCAATCTTTTCTAAAGCCACATATATAGGAATTTGACTACCATGTTGCCTTAGATAGGGAGAAGTGAGGAAAACACATATTTTTAATTCTGTCAGCTTTACAAATATCTAATAGTGCAGAAACTATAAACAGTCTATAATTGGGTTAACTATTTATGGGAAAATAATTGGGCTAATGAAATATTTCCTTATGGAAAAAGTTGGCTGGTGCTGCTAAATGGATGAAAATCATGATCTTAAAGATATTAGAAATTAGAGCAGGAAAAAATTAAATTCTGATAATCGGAAAACTGCCAAGTCAGGGCCCATAGAAAATGACATCTGGAATGAAAAAATAACTTCTACATTATAATGGACTGAACAGCAGTTTGCATCTATCACGTCAATGAGCAGAGTTACCTATGCAGAATGTCAGGAAGCAAGCAAAATTTTGGTTATCCCTTTGCAACCCACTCAAAAAATGTGGAACTAAGAGACCTGAATACAATATCTAACTTTCTAAAAGTGTGAACTAATGTTCCTATACTTTTAGAGTTTTTCCACTAACAATATTACAGCTGTAACAGAAAGACAATTTAACATTACTCAAAATCGCACAGTTCTTACAAAACGATTGCCAATCCTTACCCATATGCATAAGTAATTTTAAATAGTCTATAATCATAGAAATGTTATAATTTTATATTATCTTTAACACTATGGGTTTTTTTACTAATAAATTACTTGACTGTTACAGACTGAACATTGGGGTCCTCCCCAAATTCATACGTTGAAGCCCTAATTCCCAGAGTGATGATATTTGAAGGTGTAACCTTTGAGAAGTAATTAGGTTTAGATGAGGTCACAGAAGGAGGGGAGGTCACCCAAGAAGTGATTAATGTCCTTATAAAAGAGAGAGACTTCTCTCCCTCTCTCTGTCATGTAAGGACCCATATTAATCCCATAGGTACTAGATGAGTGTTTTTCAAGCCACCTGCATCATAATCTTCCAGTGTGTTTGTTAGAAGGTAGTTTCCAACATTTAAATCCATTTTTACTGAAACAAAATCTCAAGTGGTGGAGTCCTATAATGAAGCTTTTGCAGGATAAAATAATAAACTTCCGTAGGAGATTTTGACATACACAGAAATTGGAGAACCATAGCACCAGGTTAGTGAGAAGAGCTCTCAAGGTCTGGACACACCTTAAAGTTCAGAAAGTGTCTGCACATGGCCAACTTATTCTTCCTAAAGCATGGTCTGAATCCCATGTCATTCTTTCAATACAATTTCTTTCCTGCTACCAGCAGCAAGATAAAGCCCCAGCCTTATCAGACTGCCATTTAAAGTATTCCACAATCTGACTCTCATCCACCACTCCAGCTTTGTCCTCAGTTACGTGGTGACTTAAACCTTACGTTCATATGTTCTATCGATGACTTGGAGGCCTTGGTTAACATTCATATGAAAACTATGATGAATATCATTCATATAATAGTTTCCAAAAGGCCAAACGCCAACAAAGTTCTGTAATACTTTTAAAAGATGTATGCAGCCGTATGTTTATAGTAGCCAAGAAATAGAGGCAAACCAAGTACCCACAGATAGATGAATGGATGGATAAAGAAGATGTGATCATAGATAGATAGATAGATAGATAGATAGATAGATAGACAGACAAAGAGAATGTTACTCAACCGTAAAGAATGAAATCTTGCCATTTGCAACAATATGGATAGATCTAGAGGTTATAATGGTAAGTGAAATAAGTCAGTCAGAGAAAGACAAATACAATATGATTTCACTCATACGTGGAATTTAAGAAACAAAACAAACAAAGAAAAAAGAGATTTAAATATAGAGACAAAACTGATGGCTGCCAGAGGAAAGGTGGGAGGGGGATGGGTGAAAGAGAAAGGGGATTAAGAGTACATTTATCATCTTCAACAATGAGCAATGTATAGAATTGTTGAATTGCTATACTATGCTACTGAAATATAACACTGTATGATAATTACACTGGAATTTTTAATAAATAATTTTTAAAATAAAATTAAAAATTAAACAAATAGAAAAAATAAAAGGAATTGAAATAATCTTTATAAGCTTTTGTCTAGCTGAATTGCATGAAGTTTGGGAAAAGCATGTCCTTCAGAATGAAATTGTCTCGATTCAAATCCTACCTTATTAATTAACATTAGAGGAATTACTTAATCTCTTTGCCTCAGTTTCTTCATTGGTAGAGAGGACTTACCTCATTAGGTTGTTGTGGGGAATTCATGAGTTAATATAGAAAAAGAACAAAGGGCAGTGACTAACATCCACAGTAAGTACATGTGATACATTCATACACATTCATATAAACACAAACATATGAATAGTAGAAATACTAAATTTTACATGTAAGAAGTGTGAAATACTTAGGGTATATTCAGATATAAATCAAAATCTGTAAATCAGAAAAGGTTTGGACTTTGGTCATACAGAGAGAGATTTGGGTATCATCAATATATATACGTAACTCAAAGACACAGACTTAGATGGGCTGATCCTGAGAGAAGATATAAAGGGAGACATATGAGAAATTTTGGGACAAAAGCTAAAATTAGAACCTTCAGGCAGACCCAGAGTTTAGTGACTCTCTAGTGCAGTTAGCATTTAATTATGACTAAGCATTATTTCTGGGTATAAAAAATAACCTATGAGCACAGAAACTCTTCTTAGACAAAATAACATCATTATGCATGTCAGTGGGGCTGTGTAGAGGCAATAACATTATTTACACCCTCATTTTGTAGCTGTTCATCAAATTGTTCCCTAATACATATCCAATGGATTAGAACCAATTCATTTTTCAAGACAAACTATGAAACAGAATTGATTGTACTTCATGAAGATACTAAAGCACTAAGAAGAGAGGGTGCATCTGACTAACTCCAGGAAGGAGCTGGTGTCTATACTTGAGGTATCTATGGAAGATGTTGACCCAGGGCTCACAAAGTGAGGTAGTTCACATGACAGGAGGGCATGGCCCACAAGTCACGTCAGCTTCCCAAAAGTACTAGCTGTGCAAGGACGACTCCTCAGAACCACCGAGATGTGTGGACACGGGGTGACCTACAGCACCTGACCCATGTGGTACTCACAAGATGGTTCTTCTGAGTCACTCTGCCCCTGGTTGCGTGGAGACGAGCCCTTCAGGAGGCTTCCCCCTCATGGGCAGGCTTGTGTCAGGTGGGCACCTGGGTCTATGACATCTGGTTTGATCCATAAAAGTTGTCCAGGTCCTCAGAGAGCACTGAGACCCTGAGCAGGTACTGTGCGTCTCATTCCTGCCCGCTGGAAGTGCTACCCCCACACCTTCCCACCTTGTAACACTGGTTGTGTTGTCTAGTGATTGTTTTTATCCACTTTTTGATGATGAGAAATAATATTCACATAAAGGTCCAGGAAAGACTGGAAAATGCTTGACAAGTGTTAATTTGAAAGCATTTCCAACTCACAGAATCACCACAGTATGAAAATGCCAGCTGATGTTCCATAACCACGGAAAAGATAAAACAGGCCCAAGACAAACAAGGATAATGTCCAGGTTTTTCATAGATAAATACATCAAACAAGAGAGAAAAAGTTGATTTTCAGGCCCATGTGACCTGATTTTATTCTGAAGCCACTCTACCATTTGAATTTGACCACAAAATAAAATTTGGCTAAGGAAAAGTCCTACAGCATTCCAAATAAATTAAACAATGTGGCCACAACATGGTAATGTTACACTGATATCTTTCACTTAAATAATTAAAAGATAAAATTAAAACATTATTATTTTACCCCAATGCAAAAGGTCAGAGTCTCAAATTCCCATGGTAACACAATATGTCTATTAAAATTTAGAACATTGCACTGAACCATATAATGAGATTATTGGGTCTGATTGACCCCAATCTCTTTTAAAAACATTCTAACACATGCATTAACTTCTTTAGTTTGTCTTTTTTCCCATCATTTTATTTTGTTTAAAACTATGAGAAAGCCAATTTGGCATATATTTATTTTTCACACTCTTTGGTATTGTTTTAATACACGTTTTACTCCCAACCTCAGTTTTCTAAGCAGTCAGGTCTTCCTGAGATTATTTCAGGCCCTTGGGACTGCCCAAAAATCTTACTACATTTTCCTAGTTCATTTACTCTTCTATCCACAGATGATTATTTCATAACCTCTTCAGATTTTCAATACTCTCTGTCCTATCCTCATAATCAGTTGATAATTTGATTCTTATTTCACTGAGAAAAAATTACAACAAAATAGAAAACAATTTCCCTCTGCTTCCTCAATCACATTTACCAAGCCCTCCATTTATGTACCTAATCCTATCACTTTCTACCTGCTAAAAGATATTTCTCCTGTTATTAACCTCTGTCCTACAGCACTAATTTTCCCTTCTTCTCTGGATTATCCCCATCAACAAAAATCCCACTGCAATAAATCTCATTTAGGTCTCAAGTTCCACCTCTCTCATTTCTCTGCCTTCTTTAGAGAAAAAGTGCTCCTAAATTCTCCAACCTCATCATCTTAACTTCCTACTCCCTACTAGTTCTTGAATCCTTTCCAACCATGCTTTGCCCTCAACACTCCACGGAAACAGCTCTTTTCAAGGTCCTTCAAAGCTGAATCCATTAGTCAGTTCCCAGTTGTCACTCAAGTAATCAGCAACATTCAGCAATTAATCACTCCTTCCTTTTTGCAACAGTGTCTTCACTTGCCTTCCAAGACTACCCTCACTCTAGATTGTCTTTCTACCTCACCAGCTGCTCCTCCTCAATATCCTTTTCTGTATCCTTTCATAACCCCAACCCCAATACATTAGAGTCACCTCTCCTATTTACTTAAAATAACTCCTTAACTTGAAAATCATCAGTACCCAAATGACGTTTGTAAACCAGACCTGACCATTTACTCAATCTTTCCACTGATATGTCTGAATGCGTATACCAAATACAACATGAAAATCTTGATTTCCCTGCCTTACCATCTCAATCAATAGAAACCCTATTTGTGCAGCATCTCAGACCAGGATCCATACAATCAGTTCTGACTTCTCTCTGGCAACTGATAGCAACCCAGCAGCAAATCTTGTCAACTCTATTGTCAACATGTATCTAGATCTTATCTGTCTTACAGGAAGCACAGCTACCACCCTAGTCCCAGCCACCATCATCATCTCCTACGTGGAATAATGCATTTGTCTTCTGTATAAATGCAACTGATGCTCTGCCTAGATGCTCTCTATTGGCATTGATCATATTCCAGCACCAACTGACTGCTAAAGAGCTAATTGGGCACCCCTAGAGAACTGTCTTTGGAAGGCCTGAGGGAAGCCCTCTCCAGAAACAGCTGTACGATTATCACCCTCACTTACCAAGCGGACCAACAGACGATGACCTACTAATACAAGGATACAAAAGCTGGTCCCTTTTCTTAAGGTGGGGCAATTGGGTGGTTTCATTCATACTTCCGGGTTTCCCTGCCGGACTAGATCCCCATCTGCTTGGGATTAGGCTAAGGCTGGCTTGGGAGGAAACTACCTTTTTGCTTAGCTTCTTCCCGTGCTTCATCCTGCTGCTCTCACGTCTAGGTTTCTTTGAGAGCCTCCCTTAATAAACTACTTGAAGAGTGAACTACTTGCTTCTGTGAACCATAATCTAAGATACCTTCTAACCGATCTTCTGTGCATTCTCAATACTACCTTCTATTCTTGACACTACTTTCTATTCTCAACATGGTGTAAAAAGTGATCTCAATAAATCTCAGCAGTAGATCACATCCTTCTTCTGTGTAACACCTTCCAACAGTCTTCCACCTCACTCACAGTATAAGCCAAATCCCCTACAGCAATCTATTCAGTCTTAACATAATCTCTCTGACCTAATCTCCTTTAACTCTTTTTCTCTCTACTTGAGTCTATATGCATATAGAATTTTATAGAATTTTCAGAATTTAAGCTTTGTGAAGACAGAAGCTATCTTCACTACACTGATATATTCCTAGTACCTAAAAGAGCTTTTGGCACATAGTGGGAATTGATATATGTTGAATTAATGAATCATAATCATAGTTCATGCCCTTCGGTGCTCCCCTCATCCTGGTTCCTCTGTGAATGCCCAAATCAGAAACAGAATTTTATTTAAGACAAAGATAAGTACTAAAAATTGAATGTCAAAGACCATACTCCTAAATAAGAAAATAAAGACTATGCTTTTTGTCATTTTGAGCCAAAAGTGCCTTTTAATATCTCAAAGATCCTAGCCTGAAAGAAGCAAGTGTTTGAGAAGGAGAAATAGTTGGTTGGAGGCATGGCTTTTTGGAGTGAAAGAGGTCTTTGATTATGATTTCAATTCCATCAGTTTCAGAAGATTAGGTACCTACATTAATAAGGCATCAAGCACAGCCTAAATTATAATACATATTCAACATTTGACTCAAATAGTCAATTTCATCTGTCAGATCATATAAACACCCTAGAGTTTTCTATTAAAAGTTTATGACTTATTAACCCAAATTCAGTTGTCACTGAAAAATACAAATCCAATTTAAGCCTCGGAGGTCAGTAATATAAGTCATAAATGCCAAAACAACACTCTAAATACCAAACAGAAAATATTTACTACTATTCTGTAATAATCTTCTTCATATTTACAGGAACCACTAAAAATTACATACAATTTTTATTGCACAGATTTTTTTTTATTTTATCTTTTCAGTGATCCAAGATTCATTGTTTATGCACCACACCCAGTGCTCCATGCAATATATGCTCTCCTTAATACCCACCATCAGGGTCACCTATCCCCCCACCCTCTCCCCTCCATAACCCTCAGTTTGTTTCTCAGAGTCCACATTCTCTCATCTTTCATCTCCCCCTCCAATTTGACCCAATTCACTTTTCCTTTCCTTCTCCTAAAGTCCTCCATTTTATTCCTTATGTTCCACAAGTAAGCAAAACCATATGATAATTGACTTTCTCTGCTTGACTTATTTCACTCAGTGTAATCTCCTCCAGACCCGTCCATGTTGATACAAAAGTTGGGTATTCCTCCTTTCTGATGGCTGTGTAATATTCCATTGTATATAGGGACCACATCTTCTTTATCCATTCATCTGTTGAAGGGCATCTCGGCTCTTTCCAGTTTGGGAACTGTATTGCACAAATATTTTGCCTGAGCATTTATTACTCCTTCTACAAATACCTTTTTCCTTAGAAATAGATGGTTAAAGAAATGAAATGGGAATAAATTAACTTGGTATCCTCAATTTAGTCTTAATATATCAGTGAAAGTCCTCCCCTACATAGCACCTTCATGTGTCTGCCTGAAACAAAACAACACACTTGCATTTTTTTTCATTAAAAGTAAAATGGATTGTCCAACAAGACAATTTTGTGAAGTATGCCATTAAAATTGATTATATTTAAATGCTAGCCATCAACATCCAATTCAATTAAATAATATTTATATAGACTCACTCTGTGCCAGGTGGTAGGGTAGGGTTTAGGATTCAAAAAGGAGTGGTTATTGAAAAAGAGGTATTTGATACAGACTTTGATCTAGGTACTGCTAATGTAACAAATTGACATTCTTCAGTAAATAAGAGATATTAACCAGTTAATCACATACTTATGATTAAAACACCAAACAAGTAGAGTGAAGAAAATATCGGGGGTGTTATCTAGCAGTTCAGGGAAGGCTTCATAATGAAGAGGACTCTAAGATGACAGGGATGAAGAAGGGATCACTAGGTAAAGGCGCAAGTATTCCTAGGAGAGAGGACAACATGAGCAAAGGCATAGAATGGAAAGTCAGCGTAGATGAAGCTCAGAGAGTAAGGCAGAGACTGATTCAGAACAAGGCAGAAAGGAGGCTGGAGATGGTTTGATTCTGATTATACAGGACTTAGAAGACTACACTAAGGAGATGTTAACAGTGTTAAGAACAAAGGGAAACAAAAGATTTTATGGCAAAGGTGTGTGGCCAGTGACAAGGTAAGATCTGTATTTTGAAGTAATGTGGACAACAGACTGAATAGGGACAAGAGCAGAATGCCAAGGAATGGATAGAGGCTGCTATTAACTGGTTCAAAAAAGAGGTAATGTTAGCATGCATAGGTTGGCACTAGTAAAGAGGAATGATGGATTCATCAAAAGAGAAAGATGAATCCAACAAATAACTGGCAGGTAAAATTGACAGATCTTAGTGCTAGAATGCTTAAAAGCAAGGGGAGGGGATGAACTTAGAAAATTGGATAAATGTTGTTATTCGTAGCTATGGGTGAAGAGAACACAAGTAAGGCATGGTGAAACTGACAGTGAGAAGAGACAATGATTTCAATTTTGAACTGTTCGGATATAAAATAGGATCCAAATAGGAAATCATGAGAGAGCATTAGGATATACAGGTCTCAACCCTAAAGAGTAAATATGTGTTAAGTATTTAAACTAGTCAGTCTTTGGCATATAAGCAATGATAGAAATCAAAAGCATGTAATATATAAAGAAAATAAAGAGGATCTAGAACCAAGCTTAAAGAACTCTCAGTACTTCATGGCCAAGTAGAATTACAAGGGATAAAGAGAGATGGAGATGAAAGAAGAAAACCCAATAGATAGTTATATGATTGACACCAAGAGAGAGGATGTGTGAGAACACAAAGGGAGAAACTATATCCAAGTACTCACACTGTGAAAGCCTTCACATCTTACCTGGCATTTGGAAAAGATCTAAAATAACATACCTTAAGATTCTGAGATTGGACTAACTTACCCAAAACTATAACCCTGAATCAATAAAGACAACCCTGAGATAGATCAATCAAAAAGTCTACTGAATAAAATTGTCCAAAAGAAACAGGCACATATTGTAAGTATAATGTGGATATAACACATTTTTAAAGGATTATAGAAAGAAATTAATTTGTATATGGTACAGTGTCATTTGGTCAGAGAGTGGCAGGGAGTCAGCAAAATCTATGCCCTCTTTGGGACCACATCTAGACCACACTTCTCAAGCATGGACATGTGGATATAAGAGGAGTAGAAGCAATATACTCCATATCTGGGCTTGCTTATAGAAAACCTCTCTGGTTCTTCTTTTCATCCAGTGATATAAGTGTGAAGCTTGAGAAGAGGATGATGCCGTATTTTCATAGAAATGTGATGTTTCAATGATGAGGTGGGAGGCAACTCACCAACAAGAAATATGAATGGACTTCACAGAGATGAGTGATGAACTTCACTTGTTTAAGCTATTGGAATTTGGGGAGTTGTCTCTTGCAGTAGTAGTCAGTATCAATGACTCTAATTGATGCACTGAGGCTTTGGAAGTGACTCAGATAGGGAACATTTATCTTGCAACCTACAATTACCTTCAACCCCTTGTTGATTCACTAGAAAAGTATATTTCAAAGGCTAGGAACAGAATGGTCAGAGCCAAATGACAGATACTTTCCTATGAAGCATTTCCTTACATCTGAATGGGTCAAAATAATTTAAAGTTTTCTTTTTCTGGCAAACAGTATACTTATTTGAAGTAAATTCAAGTTAAACTACACTCTTACCAGAAGAAGAAAACAAAGTTCCATTGTACTTCTTTTGGCTGACAATTAAAAAGCAAACTCTGATTTTGTCATCAATATTGTATTGTAGCAGCTTAAATAGTAATTAAACAGAATGTAGTTATCTCAAATTGAAAACTCCAGATTTTTAAAACATGTATTCTTTGCTTAAAAAGACACAAAAATTCATTTAAAATATGTGTTTATGTGCTTATATGCAAAATATGCAAATGCTCATATGACAGCTTGGCAAAGATGCTGGGAATCTTTAGAGAAAACCTAATGGATATTGCATATGCTTAATGAAGACTTCTTTTTTAAGCCTTCGGAGAGGGAAAGAAAAGACCGGTAATGGTGTAGACATGGGATGTGAAAAGTTCTGCCGAAAAGAAGAAATGTTGACTGCATGAGGGGAAGCACTGCTAGTATGACTGAAATGTTTTCTGGGTTCTCAGTATTTTTCAGGCTAAATTTAAGTATGTGATCAGTCATTCCACTATGGTAATTTGATTTTTATCTCTCTTTTATCTAGGATCAGCTACAGCATTTACAGAGCCCATGTAAGTGTGGGGCCCCATGTGTACGTGCAGGTTGCAGAACCATGAAGGTGAACCTGCCCTTATAACTCACTCTAGAAAAAGAAAGTCAAAATAAGAAACTTAGATTCAAGGTTTTTCTTTTTTCCTTCTTTTTTTCTTGGAGTCAAGATGCTTCAAGTGTGACAGATAAAAATATTTGGTTGTGTTTGTTAGAGTGTTGTATTAACTGTGGCCATTAATCAGTGCTGCCCCATAAAGACTCTGATACTCATATAAAATCTTTGGTTTCCTGCCTTTCTTTTTATTGTGTCATGCACCTAATAAAAATGTGACTAGAAAAAAAAAGGTCTCTAAAACAAAACAATGCAATATCCTTCTTTGCCCTATACTCAAATGGCACATAACAGGATAGTGTGCCCTGCTGATTGAAAAGGGTTCCTACTTGAGAAACCAGCAAATATTGGCAGACTTAGAGTAGAAGAGTACCCTGGGGAAAACAAAGTTAGTGTGATTTCCAAAGCAAGTTCTGTAGTTGCAGAGATCGACGCTGCTACAATATGAAAGAGATCACACAAACGTGTGAACATGGGGAGGTGGGATCACTGAATGCCATCTTGGAGGCTGCCTAGAACATGTTTCTTCCGATGCCCACTTCCTGTGATGTTGATAATGGGGGAGGCTATGCATAAGTGGTAGCAAGGGTTACATAAAAAATCTCTATACCTTCCACTCAGTTATAATATGAACAAAAAACTGCTCTAAAAAATAATGTCTAATTTTTCATATATCTTGTAGATTTGTGCTGCTTATTTACTTATATACCACCCTATTCCAGAATTTACAACATGATGGATTTTAAACTAATTGAGACAATTCCTTCCCTCATTACAAACAAGTGCTAAATTTAACTAGCATTATCATCAGTGAAAAAAAAAATAGAATCAGTACATTATAAATACTCAATTACCTGGTGGGTTTTAGTGAGAATTTTAAAAAAACCCAGTAAAACAGACAATTATACTCATTTATTCATGCGTTAGGCATGTACCTGGGGTTCACAATATGACAGAGATGCTCGCTGATAAAATATAAGTGAGGAGGACATGTTTTCTTTAAATGGCACATTTGAGGACACCTGGGTGGCTCAGTTGGTTAAGCGTCTGCCTTTAGCTCAGGTCATGACCCCAGGGTCCTGGGATTGATTCCCACAGGGCTCCCTGCTCAGTGGGGAGTCTGCTACTCCTTCTCCCTCTGTCTCTCCCCCACACTTGTGCTCTCTCTCTCTCTCTCTCTCAAATAAATAACATCTTTAAAAAATACATAAAATGGCACATTTAAATTCCTAATATAAATATACCAAAGGCACAAATTTTAGTACTGGACAGTTCACTCTTCATTACATTTAAAATATTATTCAAGTAATTTTATCTTCATAAGGAAGAAGAATACTGACACAGGTAAAGGCACGGTGAGATACATCTGTGCTGTCTAAACAAAATGGGAAGGGATTATATACTCTGTTCCAAACCATAGTGTCTTCCATCACTTCTTTCTCCAGGTTGTGTTTCTCTTCTACCAGATGGTGGACCAAAGAATAAAAACCTATTATGTTTCCACATGAATAAGACATCAAAATCCAAGCTCCGGGGACACAAAGGAGGTTCAGTTGGTTAAGCATCCAACTCTTGATTTTGGCTCAGGTCGTAATCTCAAGGTCCTGAGAGAGAGCCCCCTGTCGGTCCCTGCTCAGCAGGGAGCTTGTTTAGGAGTTTCTCTCTCCTCTCCCTCCCTCCACCAGGCAATTCTCCCAGGCTCTCTCTCTCTTTCAAAAAAATAAACAACCCAGGTTCTGGCTTTCCAAATTGTGTAACCTGGCCCAAGTTACTTAACTTTTTCAGGTTCTTGGGTCTTTCACATCTATCAAATGAAGGGGGTGAACTAGATGACCTCCTATTCTCTCAATTTGTCAATAAGCCCCGATATTATCATCAAAACAAGTTTCAATCATGGGCTAGGCCTAGGTTTGCAGTCACACCCTGCCATGTACTTGAACTAAATTTCTGACACATCTCTAACCTGAACTGTCTTATCTATAAAGAAGAGAATATCTCATGGAATTGTTATGAAGATTAAAAGAACTGACACATAAATTGCTCCTAATCCAGTGCTTGAAACCTGGTAAGCACTCAAAAGATGTTAGCTAATATGAATTAGTGTTACACTACGAAATTCTGCATTCTCTTTGTTATTCAATTGCTAACTGAGTATTTCCATTGAAAGTCCCTTCCATTCTAAGACAACTCTGTTATAAAGTTTTCTTAATGAGCTTAAATATGGCTGCTTGGAACTCTATATTCTACTACTTACATCAGTGGTTTTTAACCTGGGATTCACAAAGAATTCAGGGGATCTATAAATATGGGTGAAAATCATTACATCCATATTTTTACTAACTTCTAAATGAAAAGTAACACTTTCTTCGATTATGAATACAGTCACTAAACCAAAATAGTTTGTGTAACTTTGTCACTAATGGAAATCACAGATATTTTCTCATCTCATTAGAGATATTGTCAACATCCCAAAATTAAGTACTGGAGACATACTAGATGATCCTGTTATTTAGTGAATTAAAAAAATATGCAACATATCACTATACCAAAAATGTATTTAATATTCTCATAATTTATATTAATATAATTGTTTTCTTCTTTAATGCTATACTTTTCTCTTATACTTAAACACACTATATTGAGGAAGCATTCATAGGCTTACCTAGTCTGCCAAAGGAATCTAGGTCATACACATATACACACAAAAGGATAGTAAACTCTACAATAGGCTAGAATAATTCTACTCCCTTTCTCATTGATGAAACCCTCAATCATTGAAAGATAAACAACTGATTTTCAGGTGTCTCTTCTATATATTTCTAATTGAGCATACCTCCAGGCATGTCCCATGGAATACTCATCTGCAAGATTATGCATGAAAAAGAAAATAGTTCTTTGGTCAAAAATGGGGAAACAAGAGGGAGAAAGCATCACATATCAAAAGCAGGAAGAGGAAGAAGAAAGAGAGTAAGTACCTGGAGAAAGGAGCAAAACTGAAATGTTTTCTAATGAACAGAACACTTCTATATCTGAGGAAATACACAAAGGAGCTATTAGGGGAGGAAAGAATCAAAATAGTGGTAGAAGAAGTGATGATAGGATCATAGTTTCAGAAGAAGGGTCGGGGATAAAGGTAGAATGGAAGTACAGTAGTTTGAGGTGAATACAAATCATTTTGAGATACCAGGGTAGGACATTTCCTCCAGGCCTCCCTGTGTCCTCTTGCCTTGGACAGCTACAATGCGTACTGGTACATTAAAGTCTCAGAAGGTAATTTCAATCCTCTCCAAAATTTATTGGTTCTTTCTTATTAACTTTTGCCATTCCAACCAGTGAATAGTAGTATCTCAATGTGGTTTTGATTTGAATTTCCCTGATGGCTAATGATGATGAACATTTTTTCATGTGTCTGCTAGCCATTTGTATGTCTTCATTGGAAAAGTGTCTGTTCATACCACCAGAAAGGATGAATACCCAACTTTTGTATCAACATGGATGGGTGTGGAGAAGATGATGCTGAGTGAAATAAGTCAAGCAGAGAAAGTCAATTATCATATGGTTTCACTTACTTGTGGAACATAAGGAATAAAATGGAGGACTCTAGAAGGAAAGGAAAAGTGAATTGGGGTAAATCGGAAGGCGAGATGAACCATGAGAGATGGTGGACTCTGAGAAACAAACTGGCTTTCTCAAAAGGGGAGGGGAGGTGGGGAGATGGGTGAGCCTGGTGATGGGTATTAAGGAGGGCACGGATTGCATGGAGCACTAGGTGTTATATGTAAACAGTGAATCTTGGAACACTACATCAAAAACTAATGATGTACTGTATGGTGACTAACATAACATAATATAAAAAAATAATCATTTTCCTCCTTATAACACTCAGGGGGAGTGACACACATGTAAGTTTAAATCATTGATCATGCTGATCTTTGAACTACTTTCTTTTTTTAAAAGATTTTATTTATTTACTTCACAGAGGGAGAGAGATCACAAGTAGGCAGAGCGGCAGACAGAGACAGAGGGAAGCAGGCTCCCCGCTGAGCAGAGAGCCAGATGCGGGGCTCAATCCCAGGACCCTGAGATCATGACCTGAGCCAAAGGCTGAGGCTTTAACCCACTGAGCCACCCAGGTGCCCCTGAACTAAATACTTTCTAACTGAACTTGAGAGAGAGAGAGAGAGTGTCCTCTGTAGCCAAGATTTCTAGGCATTTCTTTCTTTAGACTTAGTTTTGAAGTAATCTCTACACCCAAACTCACAACCCCGAGATCCAGAGTGACACGCTCCACTGACCAAGCCAGGCAGGCGCCCCTAGGCATCTCTGAAATGTCTATAGATGTGAACCAAACTTTACTAAACCATACCATGTGCCCTCTGTAGCCAAGATTGAAACCACAATAATTAGTACGAGTAAAAATGATAAGAAAAATGTACTATACTATAGAAGGACCGTGAGTAGCTGCTTCCAATTAATAGTCGCCATTGTAATGCTGGCATCTACATTCAAACCGTCGTTTCTAATGCGTCTAATAAAACTGTGCTCAGGATAGTGAATTGTGCCACTAAGGACTTTTAATGCTGAAAGAAGCATTATATTCTAACTCAGTAATTCCACTCCTGGAATACTTGCAGTGAGATCTTGGGGGCTCTGACAGTTCTAGGATCAATATATTTATCCCCAGAGGTAGAAGTTTAAAACTCCAAAATGAAGAAGCTGACCTTCTACACTGCTGTAGCTTCTTCATCATGTTTGGTTCCCCGTATACGAAATATAATTCAGCGCTACGTCAAAGGGTTTCCTAAATAGACCAATTCACTTAGGATAATTGAAGCTTAGGTTTATTACATGAAGGATTAGTCACAAAATGGCAGGGCTACAGCCATCAGGTTTTTCTCGAGGATATGAAAAGAAACAACAAACCAGCGATTAAGGGCAATTTAGAACTCTTTTAATGCACACATTCCAAGTTCTTAATAGGAGGCATTATACATTATCATACATACTAGGTTCAGGGAAAATCTCTTAAATAGCAAGACTATTCTCAAAGGATATAATGTGCTCAGGTAAAGTTAAACCTATTTAAGGGCTACCATCGTTGACATCTACAAAATGGCAGTGCCAAGCTTACTGCACTAAAAAAGATATGTAATGTCACAGTATACAAAAGCTCATAAAAGAACAAATCAATATAATAGCTGTGCACTCAAGCACGTGGGCAATGGAAGGAGGAGAAGGGAAAAATAGGCTATTTATTAGAAACCTATACAGTGTTTTGGTTCAACTACATCAGCTTTTCTCAAACTGTAAGGTGTTGAATGTTCTAAGAAAAAAATGTTCAGTGACATTGTTTCTTCTAAAAGACACTTAACATACTTAAACAGACTTATATAATTATGATCATCCTGTAAGAATCTGCATTTAAGAAATTGAAAAAAAAACAGGAAATTGCACCAATCAATGATGAACAACATGAGGTAAAACTTAAATATCAGTGTTTTTTTTTTAAGATTTTATTTATTTATGTGTCAGAGAAAGAGAGAGAGATTACAAGTAGGCAGAGAGAGAAGAGGAAGCAGGCTCCCCGCTGAGCAGAGAGCCCGATGTGGGGCTCGATCCCAGGACCCTGAGATCATGACCTGAGCCAAAGGCAGAGGCTTTAACCCACTGAGCCACCCAGGCGCCCCTATCAGTGTTTTGGTAGTATTTATCCACTAATTGTACTGATACACATTGCCTCTTAATAGCCATTGCTCTTTGCTATGGAACCTGTCTTATTTCAACTATTTTTATCTTTTTTAATTTTCCCAATAAGAATAAAATGACTTTATTGAATTTGTTTTATTTTGGTCCTATAATTGAGTTACAATATGAATTAATTTTTATCATTTCTTGAAGCAATTTATTTGTCATAGACCATTTTTGTCCTCTTTAGTCCAAGTGAAGATTATATCCCATGAGCTATTGCTGGTGTCCTATGGATACACAATCATGTAAAAAGTATTCCATAGTCAAATAATTTTGGGAAATATGTATTTGAACAAATACTAGAGTAGTTTCTATCATTACATGTTACATTCCAGAATGCAGACATATCTTTGAATCATAAAATTGTCATGCTGGAAGGGACTTGGGTATGTATGGTCTCCTCACTTAAAGTGAGACCTTGAGAGATTAGGTGACTGGGTTCAGTTTATTCGTAAGTTGGATGAAGGATGCTTCCAATGAATGTTCTTCTGTCTGATATCATAGTGAAGGAAGGAAGGAAAGAATGAGGGAAGGGAGGAAGGGATGGAGGAAGAAATATGACTGTAGCCACTAGAAGAAGTGACCTAGTCCAACTATTGCAGAATTGAAGTATGAAATGAAATGTGTTTGCTATGCAACCAAAGTATTTAAAACATCATGAAACTCCATAAATAATCAATTATGTACAAGAGACATTAAGGACTATAAAATACACCCTAGAGGTCAAATGAAGATCCCAATAAAGAAAGATGGCATCATGGGGACTCCACATAGATTAGTGACTCATCTTGAGCAAAAGTACATTAGGTTTGAATTTTGAGAATAATTTAAAAATCAGTTAACTTGGGTGCCTGGGTGGCTCAGTGGGTTAAAGCCTCTGCCTTCGGCTCAGGTCATGATCTCAGGGTCCTGGGATCGAGGCCCGCATTGGGCTCTCTGCTCAGCAGGGAGCCTACTTCCTCCTCTCTCTCTGCCTGCCTCTCAGCCTCCTTGTGATCTCTCTCCCTCTGTGAACTAAATAAATAAAATCTTAAAAAAAAAGTCCTGGGAAAAAAAGTCCTGGGTGACTCAGTGGGTTAAAGCCCCTGCTTTTGGCTCAGGTCATGATCTCAGCGTCCTGGGATCGAGGCCCGCATCGGGCTCTCTGCTCAGCAGGGAGCCTGCTTCCTCCTCTCCCTGTCTCTCTGCCTGCCTCTCTGCCTACTTGTAATCTCTCTCTCTGTGTCAAATAAATAAATAAAATCTTTAAAAAAAAAAAAAAAAAGTCCGTTAACTCTCTCAGTTAGAAGAATGTTTGGCTATAACAAATAGAATCCACTCATGCTAGCTTAAGCGGAAAGGAGGAAGTTATTAAAAAGTCACAAGATTATTGTATAGGACTCAAAACTGGGGAGGCAGTTAAGCCTCCTATGGGATTAGAATCCAACTAGAAAGCTGTCAAAACTCCAGGCAGCTATAACTCCATCTCATTTTTTTTGCCCTAGAGTTTATAGTCTCTTATGTATGTGTCTCCAGGCACATCAGTTTCACTCTCTTCCTTCTCTGAGAATTGACTGGCCCTCCCATGTTGAGCCCCATAAACAGAGAGCAGAATCAATGTGCCCCAAATTCAAATTCCTCAGGAACAGAACCTGTTCTTTCATCTTGGGTGATGGGTAGAAGCAAGCAATGTAGTGGCAGGACTTCCTGTGCCCTCAACAGCAACTATGTTAGTAGACCCTCTGAAATAATATCATGGGTCAAATCTCTAAGAGAGTCCTACAGGTGCGGAAAATAATCACTGGCAGAGGAAGCATTTAGCTTCTTAGCATGGAACATCCCTGAGGATGAGGGCAACCACGGGCCACAGGAAAAGAATGCACAGCAGAGAAAATGAAAAAGAGTAGGAAGAAGGAATCTGCACTGGCCTCTTGCAAGGTCACTGACCTGCTCCTGTCCTAAGGTTGGCAGCCACAGCAGACCTTGATTTAGGACTTTTAGGACTCTAGAATTAACATGAGAAGTATACAGATAAGGTAATAACCAGTTTGCTAACTCCCTTCGCCCTCCAGACCCGTGCTTCTCAGCCGTAGTTCTCTCTTCTGAATTCCTTCTCATCAACTTACTGCCATGTACGTCTACAACTTGCCTTCCTGTGGCCGTAGGACAGAGACCGTAGTAAAAATAATAAATAAATAAATAAATAAGTATATATATCTATATATATACTAAATAAGTATATATATATATAAGTATATATATATATATATGGATTATCTGCAATGATAGCCCCCAGGCAAACATGATCTTAGAGGTACTCTAATCTGGTGTGCTGAAATACCATCTCCTTTCAAATTGGAGGGCTTGGGTTTGAATACATACCAATTACTCAGAAACCATCTCACTTAAATTAGTTATCTAACTTGACTCTTGATTTCTCAAGATTATAAAGATTTCCTCAATGAGCTTTTGGGTAAATAGAATCATTTTAAATGATGATGATAATAATAAGAGTTGTTCATATCACTAGTTATGTCATCAAAACAACTGGATTTCCTCTCATTATCTCTTCTGAACCTGACAACTTCTACAGCAAGTCATGGACACTGGGTCCTTCCATGTACAACAGGTGTGTGAGTGCCTAGACATGCAACACCTACTGTAAGAACTGTGTGAAACATGAGAATTGATCAGTCACAGGACCCTGCTCACAAGGAAATAACAAAGTTACAACGGACAACAAAACAAGGATGCAAATGAAGGATGGAAGGAAGCCAAGGGGGTAAGAAGTAAGGAAGGAAAGAAGAAAAGGGCAGAAGGAAAAAGGGAAAGGGAGAGAAGAGGAAAGACTATGTACAAACCATCTACTGTGCATTGGGCTCTTTACATACATGACCATATTTGCTTTTCACAAGCCACCTTGCAGGTAGATGTTATTGTTCTCATTTTATGAATAAGTGAACAGAGAAAGAAGCGGTCCAGAGAAAGTGTTGTCATGGAATCACAGTAGGAAAATAGTGCTTTTAGCTTGAGGCTCAGGGTTTCATGAAAGAGATGAAGTTTGAGCCTTCTGTTCAGGATAGGATTTGGCCAATCAAGAAAACTCAGCTTTCTAGAGAGTCCTGAGAACAGAAGAAAACAGCCATGTCTGAGCAGCCAAATCAGGTCTACAGAATCACACACAAATGGGAGCAGTCTTTGGAAAAAAGTCGGGAGCAAGATAAGGAAGGGTTTGAATGCCTGGCTGATGTGCTTTGATACTTCTGTGGGCAGTGGAGAGAGCCACACAAGGTGAGCAAGACATGATACCCTCAGATCTTCAGGCTAAGGGCTCTGTGTAAGAATAACAAGGGAGACAGCATATGACAATCAGCAAAGAAAAGGTAGCAAGTGTCTGTTAGTGACCACAAGAATGGAGAAATAATGAATGCACAAAAGGAAATTATAGTTAGATTCAACAGATCTTGCATTTGAATAAATGGTCAAGATGTTGTGAATTTTGAAAATACAGGATTCTCATGGTAGCTGGGACAGGAATCAGATTCCTCGTTTCTAATCTCTGGGATCTCTGTTTAACAGGAGGCTAATTTTGAAGCTGTCTCTATACTAAAAAAATGAAGCATATTGTTTTCATAAACCTTTGTAAAATCTGCTGTATTTTCTGGCATGTTTGCAAATAATGCCACGGTCTCCAGACAGTTTATATGCAACATGCTTCACGTTACTAACAGAGACATCACTGAAATAATATTCTATAACAAATTTATGAAGGTCATTCTGTAAAAGACTGTTTTTAAAATCGAAATACATTGGTTGAGAACTGCTAATAATTCAATACTTCCTTACACATGAGATACATATACATTTTCACCCACCACCAGTTTGGATTTATTGTTCGCCCACGAGACATTTAAAATCCTGGTTGTTAACCCCAGCTGTGCACTGGAATCATGTACAGAGCTTTAAGAACGCTGATGCTGAGTCCTACCCACAGGTTCTGGTATAATGCACCTGGGAATTAAGTTTTTTTTTCTTAAATCTCTTGGAGTAGGGGCACCTGGGTGGCTCAGCATGTTAAGCATCTGACTTGATTTCAGCTCAGGTCATGATCTCAGGGTCTTCAGATCAAGCCCCAAGTTGGGCTCCTCTGCACTCATCGGGGAGTCTGCTCGAGATTCTCTCTCTCTCCCTCTCCCTGCTTCCCGTCCCCCTGCTCGCATGATTGCTCTCACTCTCTCTCTCTGTCTCTCAAATAAATAAATAAATAAATCTTAAGAGGAAAAAATAAAAAGCCCTTGGAATAATTCTAAAGTGAAGGTAGGGTTGTGAAGCACCAGACAATAAGAAAAAAAATGATTATATTAGAGATAATTAAGAAGTTCTTCTTGCCATTGAAACAATCAGCTACCTTTTTATAATTTGCACACCATGGTCCCAAATCACTTTTTTCCTAACATTAAATTAGGTATGACATAACATTAAATAAGAAAAGTTGTATCAGGAAGGAAGGTTTGGTATGCTGAGTGGTCAGGATTGGGGGAAAAAAGTAATCAAGAAACAGGTGGATAACACCCAGTCTGACCCATCCCTCCACCTCCCTCCCCTTTAAAACCCTCAGTTTGTTTATGCTGTACTGTATGGTAACTAATATAATAAAAATTTTTTAAATGCAGGGTTTTTAAAAAAGATTTTGTTTATTTATTTGACACACAGAGAGAGATCACAAGTAGGCAGAGAGGCAGGCAGAGGGAGGGGGAAAGCAGGCTCCCCGCTGAGCAGGGAGCCCGATGCGGGCCTCGATCCCAGGACCCTGAGATCATGACCTGGGCCAAGGCAGAGGCTTAACCCTCTGAGCCACCCAGGCGCCCCCAAAAAATACAGTTTTGTAAAAAGGAAGGAAGGAAGGAAGCAAGGAAGGAAGGAAGCAAGGAAGCAAGGAAGGAAGGAAGGGAGAAATATTCTAACTCTTAAAGCATTTTGCTTATTCTTCTGATTCAGCCCTAACCCCGGGAGTACTACAGCCATGCAAACTGTCCTCAGCCCCTTCCTGGATCCTCTGCAAACATGGAGTCACTGACATGCTGGCCAAGAAACACACTCCAAGTTCCTATGCTCAGCCTCCCAATGGTAGTTGCCCCCTCCATGGTGCAAAGGTAAATAAAACCAGGCTTTTTCAAAGGAAGTGGGAAAGAGGAGCTGGCTATTGACCCTGCTTCTTCATATTTGGAGGAATTCTGAAAGCCTTACTTATTTCCTAATCTATTCTTCCTCTTCTCATACGCTGACTAAAATGCCAATTAACTCCACAGCTTACGGCATTGTCAACAGAAATGCTGTATTAAAGCTGCCTGATGCCTGGGAGGGGTCAAGCATTTCCTTCCCTTGCTTGTCATTTCTAAAGAGAAAAGTGCTTCCCTCTCTTGCGCAGGCAGAGCTGTGAGGAAACAGTACAAAATGCAGTGACAGCAATAGGGAATTTCTAGAGAGCACCACAGTCGACCTCTGGATAAACCCAATTGCTCACCGCTATGCCATTAACAAGCTTTGTTCTAGCTTGATTCTGGCCATCATCCACTTTATTACTTTTCCATGAAGGACCCGCCTCCCCAGTAGTAACAACTGGAATACTATCCTTTTCTCAAATCCCACTTCAGATACTCATTTATCCATCTGACCACACTGACTTGAATCAACCCTCCTTTGCTCTCCCAGCTTTGAAATTGGCTATCTTTGCCCTTGTCATTCTTCTTTACCAGACTTCAGCACCACAAGTGACAGAATTTTGGCTCTGTCCTAATGTATACGCCATGTAGCTCTAACTGCATACTTTGTGCATAACAGGGACTCAATACATCTGATCAATGAATTCACTGGATGAATGTCATCACGGACTTCACATCCAACTAGAATTTTCCCAATCTTGAAATAACCAATAAATCAGAGGATGAAAGTGGTGAAAGGTTCAAGAGCCTCCTCTGGAATGGGCATCTACAGAGGCATTAAATTATTCCATATAAATAATGGACTCCTATCTGAAAGCAAACATGAATATTCTCAACTAGCTTTACCTTAGGAGATTAGTTGTTTTATTGCAACTCTTTAATGGTAGCATATGTTCTTCACTGAGACATGATTTCAATAAGCTTGGTTTATGCCAAGTCCTAGTAATCACTCTATACAACTGTACCAATGAAATCACTGTAATTCTCAATTTAAGGAAGCTGATATACTTCATGTCAGAGTGACAAGAGGAGCATCACTTACCTCTGAGCCCTGCATGGGGCTCACTCAAGAACGACTTCTCTATCTTTGGGGACCAGCAAGCTGTATGTTTATTTATGAGACCTCAGTGCACACCACCCTTACTTCCTGATTGCTAGGCAAGCTATAGGGAAGAGATTCTAATTACCAAAGTCCTTGCCAGCTGGAATTTACTTAAGGGTCATTTCTACATTCTCTCCACTGCAATCTACAGAGTATTAGCATATTTATAATTACTTTGCTTCTACTTAAGAATCCTGTTTGACCCAAGTCAACCTTGTTCCTATCTGAAAATTTGACAAAATCTGGGGAGATATTTGGAGAGTTTTAGTTTCCAGACATCCTGTCCCTCAAAGTACCTAGCACAGAGCCCCCAAAGTACCTAGCACAGAGACATCCTGTCCCCCAAAATACCCAGCACAGAGCTAGCCCCCAAAGTACCTAGCACCACAAAGTACCTAGCACAGAGCTGGTATTCAGTATAGCTGGTGAAATATCAAATGAATGAATGAAGGTGTTTATGTTTTGCCAGCAGGAGCACGTTAGGTCACGATGTGAGATATTTTGGCATTTGGTTCAAGAAAATGGCAACATCGTGTGATTTCTGGCTAAAAAATCTTATTTAAAACCTATCTAAATATCATGTAAATAAGATACTCGCTTACATTTTATTATTAGATATACTTTGATATTGTGTCTCTTTCCACTGGTCTATAAACTATGGAGGAATTATGTTTCTTGTTCAGCACCAATCTTTGCACCTAGCAGATGTCCTATAATGTGTGTGGTCAGTTAATCTACTTCTACATCATGCAGAGTTTCTCCCTCGGACTCATAGCCTCACTCCCCTCCCTCCATCCCCCAGAAACAGTCTGCAGGATGAGACCATAGTATCCGAGATCTGTTAGAGCCATTCTAATGCCTCTACAAACATTCTAATGCCCACAAACCTAATGCCAAGACCATACCCTTGGAAAAATTGCAAAGTGGCAAAGAATGTCCTCACTGACCCTTTTCCTCACCATTTTCCCTTCTCCACCAAGTACTCATTGATCCTCTACTCACTTCAGAAAGAATCCGATTCACTCATTGATACAAAGGTATATTACCAACTTAATATTATCCCTCACACAGGGTAAAATGTTAAAACTTAACATTTCAAAAGAGGTCACAAGGAAAACATAATGTTCAACCCAAAGGAAGAAGGCTACAGATAACCTTATAAGCTCAGAGATTTATTGAGTTGTAATGATGACTGTGAGGTTGGGCTGACCTTAGAACACAGTCACTTCTTTCTATGTATTTCTTTCTCAGCATCAAGTGCTAAGCAAACAATCACCATAGCCCTTTTGCATTCAGATATTTCATCGTCTTCCCCAAGACCCACCTTCTACGGGAGGAGCATGAAGTCCAGAACCCTTATAATCAAAGTAGATCACCTCACGTAGCTCTAACATCTACTGCCTGACAGCTTGTAGGAGCTCATTTGCTGGAATCAAGCTTTCCCCTAAGAGGCTCCATCCTGCCTCTCATGACTCACTAGCCAGTTCCTTCTTGGCATTTTCTAGTATTCTGCCTCACATGGACCCTGGAACATTCCTTCCAGTTCTTTGGCCTTGGTACTTCTGTGAGAATGAACCCCATTCTCTTGAGCACAACTTACTGGGCTCTGCTCCCAGTACTCCCAGTCCAGATTTATGGAAGGGCTTGAGGTGTCCCTTCTTGGGCCTGAAACCTCTACAGGTACCACACCCTCACTGGCTACCAGCCACGGATAACAACTGCGGCTTATTCATGGTCCCCGCCACGCATCCAGAAACCACATCAGTGCATTCTCTGTTTCACAGACCAGTCTCAGGTCCTGCTGGCACCAGTGAAAAGACAAAGCTTCTTGCTTCACATACATTGCTCTCCTTCAAAATGGCTCGTTCCTTGCAGACTGGGAACCTTTCAGAATAACTGGGAGGGAAACAGGCATTCTCTTCAGGAAAACCGACTCCATCCCTGTGTGGTACCGTCGCCATTGCCCACCACCATGCCCCCATCAGGAAATAGTCCATCAGTGATGTATTTCCCAAAATCCAGATTTTATTTTTCCATAATCGAAATGCTACTGAAAAGGGACAAGTATTTTGACTATAAGCCATAGTAAAAAAAAATACATTTTAAATCTTAAAGAGTACGAACATAAAAATAGACATATAGATTTTTTAAATTAACCAAAAAATTACTTACTATATTATGTGTTATACTGTGAAATTTTTTATCCTAAATTTTAAGATAAGATTAAATCAAATGATTAGTTACACATTTCACTAATGAGTCCCTACAGTTTTAAAACATTGCTTTAGAAAAATGCTCCTGGCCGCCCAAGAAGTGGATCAACTAGGTTCCTGATAAAGAAGGAACCACAGTGGTAAAAAGAAAAAGGTAACACTGTTGCTCTTTGTAGAATCCATCCATTTTATTAAGCTACTTTCTTTTTTTTTTTTTTTTAAAGATTTTATTTATTTATTTCACAGAGGGAGAGAGATCACAAGGAGGCAGAGAGGCAGACAGAGAGAGAGGGGGAAGCAGGCTCCCCGCCGAGCAGGGAGCCTGATGCGGGCCTCGATCCCAGGACCCTGAGATCATGACCTGAGCCGAAAGCAGAGGCTTTAACCCACTGAGCCACCCAGGCGCCCTTATTAAGCTACTTTCACTGAGAGCAACAGAATGCTTATTTTATTGGATATTTTAGTATTTCTTTCCTTAGTCCAATAAGCACAGAATCAAACTTTTTTTCTTCCTCTTTCCACTTGAACTTGCAAGTTTCTTCTTTGCAGATTGCTACCCTCACAAACAGCATCCAAGTGTCCCATCATTTAAGCAAGCCACTACTTCAGGAAACTAGCAGCTGTGAAACCTACTGGAAAATTCAAGGAGGACTTACAGCTTTAAAAAGATTACATCAGTACCTCCCATGATCACTGGCAAAGCATGAATTCTCTGTTGAATCGATTTTGGTCTGAGGAAATATAAGACTTCCCCAGGACACATTTGAGAGCTGGTGCCTTGTAAAAGGAAATAAAGATTTCACTTAGAAGAAAACTTGTTTATTTCTGTACTGAAGTTGCTCCTTGCAGCGACGCTCACAATGGTTACTGGCTGCTCAGGCTGTGAATGGACCACACTGCGCTCCTCACTAACAGAAGTGAGTGGAGTGAAAGGATTGGTGGCGTGCACATTCTTATTTCCAGCTCTAGTTTCCCAGGACTAACAGGGAAGATCAGCATTTTACAAACACAACATCTTCTTATAATCACTTTTTACCATGATTAGTAAGAGTAATGTGCATTAGGTACTAGGAAATTTACTGCTATGTAATAAATTATCCCAAAATGTAGCAGCTTAAAACAATAAACATCTAACATCTCACATAGTTTCTGAGGATCCCAAACTCAGGAGGTGCTTAGCTAGGTGGTTGTATCGAGGGTCTCTCAGGGAATGGCAGTCAAGCTGCCAAACGAGGTAGCAGTCATCTCAAGGCTCAGCCAGCACTGGAGAACCCTTCCGAAGCCAATCACATGGTTGCTGGCAGGCATTTGGTCCTTATGACTGTTGGTCAGAGGCCTCCAAACCTCATCACACCAGCTTCTTCATTGGCCATCTGAAGTCTTCATGACTTGGCAGCCGGCTTCCCCCAACGTGAGTGATCAGAGGGTGAGCAAGCCAACACCCAAGACAGATGCCACGGACCTTTATAACTGCATCTCAAAAGGAACATACCATTTCTTTTGCTGTATTTTACTGGGCACAGAGAGCAACACAGTACAATGTGAAAGGGGATCAGTGGAGGCCAGTTTGGAGGCTGGCTACAACATCTGATGTTCAAATGGCTGTTTCACTACCTCCCACCACCAAACAGCAGTTCTGAATTTTTTTTAGGGGAGCATATGGTAGTAAGGCCTATAGGTCCCTTTAAGTCACCAACAAATGCTGTGAATGTACTTCCCAGAAAAATGTACAAATGAGTCATTACAATTTTGCACACCATTTCTCAGAGTCCAAGGATTCCTTGAAAACTTTCCAAAGACCTTAGGTTCAAAAATACTATCCTCAACAGTTACCTTCTTACTGCAATATTTAAGTGCAAGGACACATTTGCTGTTGGGAACTTACAGCAGGATGTACATGTAAGTAATGACTGACACCTATGGTTGAACCCTACCATTTAACAAGAAATTCAAAGAGCTTTATACAAAACATAGCCATATTCTGAGTCAACCATGAAGACACTCCTAGATGGGAAACCCAAATACTTAAATAAGTAGCAGTCCTAGAGAGGTAATAAGTCTTAGGGGTGCTGATTCTTCTAGGGAAATTTAAAGAGAGATGGAGGTGTTTTGCTATGGAGAGCCTTTATGAACAAAAATGTAGTGTTTCACCACAAGTGTCTGAGGATATCTGGGCACTATCTATGCTTAAAACCATGGTCAATAAAGTTGAGCCTAATCTGATTTTTCTCGTCAGCCCCTGTTCCCTTTCTTGCCTTTTTCAGGTGTACGTTTTGAAATCTGGACTCTGAACCATAGCCACTCACCTTCACCCCAACAGGAACTTTTAATGAGTTACAATCCTCCTTTTCACTGAATACAATTTTCAGGCATGATTCTCAAATATTACTTTCCTCTTACAACCGGTCATCTAAAATATCTAGTAGATTCTATTTTCTGGTACCATCTAATAGAAGTCTTCACACGAGTGAAAGCCTATATAAGTCCAGAGTCACATGCCCTTCCTGAGTACTCCCATAACACGCTGTGCATATCGTAGGATAGTACAGAGAGGATAAATCCAGGTGCTATTTTCCTATTTTAATAGCTAATTTATTCATCTGCATTCCTCCCACCAGCTCTGAGCTCCAGAGGTAGTAGGATTACTTCTACCTGATTCACCATTGTATCACCAACACCCAATCAATGTTTGGTACACTATATGTACTAAATGAATTAAATAATAAACTAACTCCACAATTCTTATGTCATAGTCCTCTATCAAAGATAAATACAAACATGAAACTTACAAGGGTGGAGTAAGATAGAAAGAACTCTGGACTGAGTTGAAAAGCCTGGCTTCAATATGTCTTAGCTGTGCAAATTAGGCTCCATCTATTGAGTCTCAGTTTTCTCATCTACAAAACGGCAAAATACATGACATGACCACTTGATAGGTTTTTTTAGAAATCCAATGGGAAAATTAGTGTGAAAACTATTTTGTAAATCATAAAATACTAAAATGTATGATGTATTACTATCATTATTATAAAGGGACACAGGATAGTTGACGGAGATGCTATGTAACAGGAAGAACTGGTGAAAGTTTTTAAGAAGGGTCTCTCACAGAGAAATCTATACTCTCTGATCTGACAGTGTCAGAAGGAGTACTGGTAAATAGTCAGCCATTTCTATGCTGAAGGCTGAATTCTGAGCTCTCTGTCATTATAAAACCAGTTATTGATCTTGACAAGTACAGAAGGTACTTTGCAGAAAATAGATATGACAAGGTCCCTGACTACTAGGTTTGCATCTAAACAAGGGTAGAAGACTTGGCCTCCGCTCAGTAATAAAGCTCACACACACACCTCTTTATGAGTATGGCCAAGCATTCCTCTCTTCTTCAACTATATCCCTGAGGGGAGGGAAAGCTGTGAATACACAATAAAAAGCAGCTAGGTAACCTTATGAATTTGTTATCTCTATATACATAGGTCAAAATGTGGGTGTATTCATGCACCATAGGCTCTTATCATAAAGGGGAACCTGGAAATAGCTCATTTAGATACTTTGCAGGATGTAGTAGCACTGACAAATAAAGACTTTGGTTTCTAATCTTAAAACAAAAACAAAATTACCATTTAACATTTTACAATGTAGAGTCATTTGTCAACAATTCACAGTCTGGATTATGTGGTAACGCACTCCAGTTATTTGATAATGGTGTGACTTTTATTTCCTCTAACAAAGGACAAGTTCCCATCCCAGTGTGATTGAGAAGACTCAGCAAATAATTAAACTCAAAGATCAAAAAAAAATTCTCTTCAAAACAAAATCTTTCCCTTTGCTTCCAAATGGAAAAAAAAAATTCTCTATTCTTCTTCATTTTAAACCATCATAAACATTTCAGGCAGAGGTTTTAAAATTTGATGCTTCCCATGCCATCATGAGATCACATCAGGAGACATTCTGGGGCTACATTCATAAGATCACAGGATAAGCTCAATATCAGGATTTGGTGAGTTAGCTGGGAAAAAATGTTAAATTTTTACCTTTCTTTCTTTTTATTGTTCTTTTACCTTTTCATTGAAGAATAACATACATACAAAAAAGTATGCAAATCGTAAGCATACAGCTCAGTAAACTTTTACAGAGTACACCACATAACTAGCATCCACATCAAAAACCAGAATATTATCAGCACCCCAGAAACCCCCATGTGCTCCCTTACAATCACTAGTGCCCATCCCCATTAAGGGTAACCACTATCGTTATTGCTAGCCCCCAAAACTAGTTTTGCCTATTTTTGCACTTGGTGTAAATGAAATCAGACAATATGCATTCTTTTGTATCTGGGTTCTTATGTCTGAGAGATTCCTCGATATTTTTTTACTGTAGATGTGATTCATTCATTCTTGTGGCTCATTATTATTGCATTGGGTGAATAGATTACAATTTAGTCCTTTTTTTTTTTTCCTAATGGGCATTGGGTACTTTCCAACTTTCATCTATTACAAACAATGCTGCTCTGAATATTTTCACAGTCTTTTGATGAACATCTGCATGTAGCTGGGTTGGATGTGTACCAAGATATAGAACTGCTGGGTCATAGGATAGATACATGTTCACATTTACTAAATACTGACAAACAGATTTTCAAAGCAAATGTATAAATACATACTCCCACAGACAGTGATTGAAGTTTCTGCTTGTTCCACATTCTTGTCAACACTAGGTATTGTCTGTCTTTTGTATTTTACCTTTTCTTTGAATTTGTGGTAGTACTGAATTGTGATGCTGTTTTTCCTTGATTATACTGAGCTTCTTTTCATATGTGTATTGAATATTTGGATATTCTCTTTGATGAGGTGTCTCTTCAAGTCTTTTGCTCATTTTCGTAGTAGAATGTCTGTCTCCTTCTCATTGATTTATAGTGGTTCCTTACATATTTTGGATTTAAGTCAGGAATGAGTTTTGTATTCTTAAATAATTAGTGTAAGGTGATTGGCTCCATTTCACGAATGAATTAAAACCAGAAAATTGAGTGCTATTTATCAAGCATCATTTACATGCCAGACACTGTGCTAGACTATATGGAAAATATTTGTAACACTTAGACTGTTGCCTCAACAAATTAGAGAATAGTAGATAGTAACTGCAGAAGTTCAGGTAGAATGCACTGACTCACTGCATCTTTCCTCTATGTCAACACACAAGCTCAGTTTCAAAGACCTTCCACCTCTAAAGTTCTAAAAACCAGACGAAGAACGAGGGCATGTTCTTGAACCAAATTCAAGAGCTCATATAGCTTTGAATTAAATAAATCAAATTATGGGAAAGCCTGCTTATTAAATGTTGTGCCTTGGCCTGCTGCCCTAGGGTGCTGACTGAGTTTCACAGGCTGGTCAAGACACAGATCATGAGAGAATGAGGAGCCTGTGTGGTCAAACTCATCGATTCAGGTATCAGGGATGCTGAGGGCAGAGCCAGATATAGAAATGTGTCTAACAATTGAAGAATCAAGGGTACAGTCTTCAAAGCTTCCAAGAAAAGAGGCCAGAGCAAACTCTCTGTCTGGAACCTAGCCTAGCCACAGGACAGAATCACAGTAATTGTTGCGACTACCACTTCCTGAAAGGTCCTGTTGCCTTCCCAATTCCATGCACTTTAGGCCTTTCGCCATGGTCTATCAAATCCCCTTTGCTAACCTCTGCCCAAGCTCATTCAACAACCATGTCGTCAGCCCCAAATAAAGATAATATATCTGGTTATTAAATCCAAGTGACTAATTTCTTTGTATTGATCAGAATTCAAAAATTAAAACATATTTGCCTGTTGAAAGGATGTACTAACATTCCTTTTTTTTTTCTTTTCTTTTTTTTTTTTTTAAGATTTTATTTATTTATTTCACAGAGGGAGAGAGATCACAAGGAGGCAGAGAGGCAGGCAGAGAGAGAGAGGGGGAAGCAGGCTCCCCGCCGAGCAGGGAGCCCGATGCGGGCCTCGATCCCAGGACCCTGAGATCATGACCTGAGCCGAAAGCAGAGGCTTTAACCCACTGAGCCACCCAGGCGCCCCTAACATTCCTTTAAGTCTAGATCTTCTTACTCCTCTAGTGGGCATTTCCCTAGAAGTCCCAGTGATGTGTTAAAATTTAATTTTACTTAGAAATTCTTAAGTTACATGTGCATTCTTACACAATAAAAGTAATACTATATTCATTTCTTCATGTAACCCACAGGTACACACTATAAAACATAATCGGGGGTGCTAGGGTCACTCAGTCAGTTGAATGTCAGACTCTTGATTTCAGCTTAGGTTACAATCTCAGGGTCATGAGACTGAGCCCCAGGTTGGTCTTCATGCTGGTTGTGAAGCCTGCTTAAGTTTCTCTCCCTCTTCCCCTCCCTCTAACTCCTCCAAATGCACTCTCTCTCTCAAAAAAAAGGGGAAAAAATATAAAACATAATCATTTCTAGATTATCACCAGCCTCAAATAAAGTCATTTTATAAATTATTTTCAATTATAAAATTTCATTCTAGAAAACCCGAAAACTAAAATTATAGAAAAATATAAAATAAAATCACCTTTAATCCTACCTGCCCTAGCCTCTATTAATATTTTGGCATAATACCTACCCACTGCTTCTGTTTGTTTTTAAAATAACATCATGTACCTGTACCCCTTGGGCAAAGAATAAAAATAAAATTAAAAAAATAAAATAAAATAACATCATGTATTCAGATTTTCACATTTTAAAAATTAATTCAAATTCATGGCTTCAGTTTTTCCATGTTTAAAAAACCTTTACTAAACATAACTTCTAATGTTTCTATAATATACCATGCAAGTAATGCATCCTAATTTATTTAACCATTCCCCTCTCTTTATGCATTTAGGATTTTTATTTTTTTTTCTTAATGTCCATCTGAAATGTCTTTATTTTACCTTCACTCTTTTTTTAAAAAAACATATAATGTATTATTTGTCCCAGGGGTACAGGTCTGTGAATCATCAGGCTTACACATTTCACAGCACTCACCATAGCACATACCCTCCCCAATGTCCATAACCGAGCCACCCTATCCCTACCCTCCCCACCCTCCAGTAATCCTCAGCTTGTTTCATGAGGTTAAGAGTCTCTCATGGTTTGTCTCCTTCCCAATCCCATTTTGTTTCATTTTTTCCCTCCCTACCCCCCACAACCCCCCACCCTGTCCCTCAAATTCCTCATATCAGAGAGACCATATGATAATTGTCTTTCTCTGATTGACTTATTTTGCTTAGCATAATAGACTCTAGTTCCATCCACGTCATTGCAAATGGCAAGANTTGCGAATGGCAAGATTTCGTTTCTTTTGATAGCTGCATAATATTCCATTGTATATATATACCACATCTTCTTTATCCATTCATCTGTTGATGGACATCTAGGTTCTTTCCATAGTTTGGCTATTGTGGACATTGCTGCTATAAACATTTGGGTGCACACGCCCCTTCAGATCCCTACCTTTGCATCTTTAGGGTAAATACCCAGTAGTGCGATTGCTGGGTCGTAGGGTAGCTCTATTTTCAACCTTTTGAGGAACCTCCATACTGTTTTCCAGAGTGGCTGCACCAGCTTACATTCCCAC
>LNAC01000722.1:607699-695367 GCA_002007465.1 Ailurus styani | reverse complement strand
ATTTGTATTTCTCTGATGCCGAGTGATGTTGAGCACTTTCTCATGTGTCTGTTGGCCATTTGGATGTCTTCTTTGGAGAAATGTCTGTTCATGTCTTCTGCCCATTTCTTGACTGGGTTATTTGTTCTTTGGGTGTTGAGTTTGATAAGTTCTTTATAGATTTTGGATACTAGCCCTTTATCTGATATGTCATTTGCAAATATCTTCTCCCATTCTGTCAGTTGTCTTTTGGTTTTGTTGACTGTTTCCTTTGCTGTGCAGAAGATTTTAATCTCAGTGAAGTCCCATTAGTTCATTTCTGCCCTGGCTTCCCTTTCCTTTGGTGATGTTTCTAGGAAGAAGTTGCTACGGCTGAGGTCGAAGAGGTTGCTGCCTGTGTTCTCAAGGACTTGGTTGATGGATTCCTTTCTCACATTGAGGTCTTTTATCCATTTTGAGTCTATTTTTGTGTGTGGTGTAAGGAAATGGTCCAGTTTCATTCTTCTGCATGTGGCTGTCCAGTTTTCCCAACACTATTTGTTGAAGAGATTGTCTTTTTCCATTGAATGNCACTGGACATTCTTTCCTGCTTTGTCGAAGATTAGTTGACCATAGAGTTGAGGGTCCATTTTTGGGTTCTCTATTCTGTTCCACTGGTCTATGTGTCTGTTTTTGTGCCAGTACCATACTGTCTTGATGATGACGGCTTTGTAATAGAGCTTGAAATCTGGAATTGTGATGCCGCCAACTTTGCTTTTTTTTTTCAACATTCCTTTGGCTATTCGGGGTCTTTTCTGGTTCCATATAAATTTTAGGATTATTTGTTCCATTTCTTTGAAAAAAATTGATGGTATTTTAATAGGAATTGCATTAAATGTGTAGATTGCTTTTGGTAGCACAGACATTTTCACAGTATTTGTTCTTCCAATCCATGAGCATAGAACATTTTCCATTTCTTTGTGTCTTCCTCTATTTCTTTCATGAGTCCTTTATAGTTTTCTGAATATGCATTCTTTGCTTCTTTGGTTAGGTTTATTCCTAGGTATCTTATGGTTTTGGGTGCTACTGTAAATGGGATTGACTCCTTAATTTCTCTTTCTTCTGTCTTGTTGTTGGTGTATAGAAATGCAACTGATTTCTCTGCATTGATTTTATATCCTGACACTTTACTGAATTCCTGTATGAGTGCTAGCAGTTTTGGAGTGGAGTCCTTTGGGTTTTCCACATAAAGTATCATATCATCTGCAAAGAGTGAGAGTTTGACTTCTTCCTTGCCAATTTGGATGCCTTTTATTTCTTTTTGTTGTCTGATTGCTGAGGCTAGGACTTCTAGTACTATGTTGAATAGCAGTGGTGATAGTGGATATCCCTGCCATGTTCCTGACCTTAGGGGAAAAGCTCTCAGTTTTTTCCTCATTCAGAATGATATTTGCTGTGGGTTTTTCATAGATGGCTTTGATGATATTGAGGTATATACCCTCTTGCATTTAGGATTTTAAAAATACTTTCTCTAAATAAAGTTGAAATAAAGACTTCTGCTAAAAAAGCTACTTTTTAATTTTAGATTTTTTTTCATGAAAATATTTTTAGAATTAAAATGTGGTATAGAAATATTTTTAAAGACACACATATTTCCAAAGTGCTTTCCAGCAAAATGTTTTCCAATTCTGTATGAATGTCTGTTGTACTTCACCTTCATAAGCAATGGGTATACATATTTTCAGATACATTTCATTCATCGAGAGATGAAAATACTAATTGTTTTTACTTGTTTTTACTTTCACCGGTTTCTAGCAAATCAGAATATTTTTCCATTATTAGCCACATTAATTTCCTTATTTCATTTATAGAATTCAATTACCCAAATATTTATTGAGCATCCACTAAGTGACAGGCAGTGTTCTAAGCTGTAAAGAAACATCAATTAACAAAGCTGAGAAATTCTCTGGCCTCACAAAGCTAGTGGGAAGAAACACTACATAGATAAACTACCACGAAATACGTTAGTAGTGATCAGTACTACAAGAAAAAAATTAAGAAGGTAAAGAGTTAGAGAATGAAGGAAGTAGTACTAATCAAGACAAGTGGTTAAGGAAGACTTCTAATGAAATAAAATACTCAAGGAAAATTATGTGGGAGTTTTCTGTTCATTTCCTCTGCTGGTTCATTTTTAGGAAGGAGTCTTCTCCTTTAACTTGTGATTCAAAAAAGCATAGTCAACCTGTGCACTCTTTGACACTAACAAAAATAATATAACTTCTTAAGTCTATTAGATTTTATTTCCTTCCTTCTCAGAAAGCATGATGATACTTAACTACTTGTCATCCAAACCTATACTCCCAGGTTTTTCTTGTAAATAGTAATGTGAGATATTATTATATGTATACCCAGATAATCTTAGCAAGTTGGCTTTGCTATTTATACAAACACATCTGTGAAAAAACTAACTGGTCTTAATTATTTAATCTTGACCACGAAATTCAGTTTTTCTCTGAATATACAAAAACCAGGTGGTTTGGGAATCAACCCTATGAAGAAAAAAAATGGTGCTAATTAATAGTACCAAACTCAGGGTTATTGTGAGAATTCCATGAGTTAATTACATGCTTAGCTGGGTACCTGGTACAGACTGTATACTCAAAAAAGACTTTGATACTTTCATTATTAACTTAATAAGCACCATATACTACTCAACCAGAAAAAGCAGCCCCTCATTCTCATCTTTCCCTTGTACTGGCTTCTTGGACATTGAGGAACAAGTTCTCAGGAAAACCTGATTGTGATGTTGACTTCCGTCTAAACTTACAACAGTGTACAAACCCAGTCTGTTCCCAAGGTTTTTTGTGCAAATGAGCACCATTCAAAATGTTAGAGATTTATATCAAATTCAGCCATTTCTCTATTTTGTAGTCCTCTGAAAGGCTCAGGAAATTTGTTGGGAATCTGTTTATCAAAGGTAGAGTTAGTTCTGGGAGTTGTAGGGACTTTTAACTATTTCACACAAAAATACTAAAAAAAATATATATACATTTTAGGAAAAGTAGGAAAGCATTTTACTTTATTTTTTTAAAGATTTTATTTATTTATTTGACACAGAGAGAGAGATCAGATCACAAGTAGGCAGAGAGGCAGACAGAGAGAGAGGAGGAAGCAGGCTCCCTGCTGAGCAGAGAGCCCGATGCGGGCCTCGATCCCAGGACCCTGAGATCATGACCTGAGCCGAAAGCAGAGGCTTTAACCCACTGAGCCACCCAGGCGCCCTAGGAAAGCATTTTAGCTGGACCATTCATTTATTTAAGTGTTTACTGAGCTGATTTCCTCATTAATCCTCTTAACTACCAAATCTCATTGTTTCACCTCATAAAAAGTTTCTTTAATCTGAAACGTAAATTTCTAAATCAGTATTGCCACCATCTTCAATATTATGACCCTATAGGCTCTTATTTTGAAGAAGATCCAACACAAGTAACCAGGAATACTTCCCTCACCTAGCCCCTTCTTCTTCACATTTCTCTTTGACATACATGTAGATGTTGACAAATCAGAATTTAAAGACACTCTTCTTTAAATGACTGATTTGAAATTTTCCCAAGTCATTTTTTTAAAGTCCAATGAAAACATCTTAAATCTAAGAGTGGGTCAATAAAAACACTTCGAAGCAGAGCCCAGGTAGCAGTAGCAATCAAAATTCATCATGAAGTGCTTGGCACAAAAGATTTTCTTAATGAATAATCCATTAAGATGTGCGATCAATTAATTGGTATGGAGTTTTCTAACAGAAAATGGAAGGAGAGGGGAAAAGTCAAGTACCATGGATGCTAAAAGAAATCTAAAGGCACTGAGGAAGGTGACTGCACTACGTGTCATGGCTCTTTTCCATTTTCCGGACTTCCCTAAGCTTCTTATTATGTTCACACAACCTCACGTACTTTTCTTGCTTTACAAGAAAAGCACAGATATAAGTTGGTTCTGGGGTCCATTTTGGCTTTTGAATCCTAAATGGAAATTTTATGTTAATACCCAAATCTGCAATATTATATTACATGAACTTCATCATCCTTGTGCCCCGTCTTCTTTACTGTACAAGATTAAAGAAGAAACTAATAGTCTGGCCACTGTAAGACTCTGGACTCTATAAAAAGAAGGTATCTTTTATCACTTGCTTTCAGACTAAAAAAAAACATTGTTGCTGAATATAAATCACTTCACTTGAAAATGCTCTTTTCAGGGCACCTGGGTGTCTCAGTCATTAAGCGTCTGGCTTCAGCTCAGTTCACGATCCCAGGGTCCTGGGATCAAGCCCCACATCAGACTCCCCGCTCAGTGGGAAGCCTGCTTCTCCGTCTCCCACTTCCCCTGCTTGTATTCCCTCTCTCGCTGTGTCTCTCTCTATCAAAAAACTAAATAAAATCTTAAAGAAAGAAAGAAAATGCTCTTTTTCCATCTTTCCCACCTGGGTCAGAGAGATGAGCTAGAACAAGGAGAACACAAATTAAAAGCATGAGAGGGACTCAACACACAGTTGCTGACTTTAAAGGTGGAAGAGGCGGGCGATGAGCCAAGGAATGTGGTAGCCTCTAGAAGCTGGGAACAGCTAGCTCTCAACCCAAATGATCAAGGAAATGAATTTTCCCTTAAAGATGGCAGAGACACACAGCTAGGCTGATAATACCTTGATTTTAGTGCAGTAAGACTTGTGTCCGTCTTCTAACCTTCAGAACCATAAGATAATGAGTTTGCCATTCAAGTTGCTAAATTTGCAGTTATCTATTATAGTAACAATAGAAAACTAATATAGAAGAGATGCTATGGATTTTTTTAGCTCTATCCCTAATTTTAATGAGTAAGAAAATTGGGTCCTAGATACGCTGTAGAATTTCTTCCAACACTGTCCATCTGACTAACATCTATTCTGTCCTCACCATCCCACTTGGACACCTTTTCTTCCAGGAATTTTTCTCTGCCCTCCCACCCCCAGACTCAGGTGTCCCTGCTCTACAGTCTCATATCACCCCACACGTGATTTACCACACTGTCTACTTTCAGGAACTCCCACTTATTTTTTTCAGGTCAAGGACTTTGTCTTACTCGACATGGTATCTCCTAAACACAACATGTTCTCAGCAGTTATAGCTCAACAGCAGTGAATAAAAAAAATTACAGAAGTTATGTCTCCTGGTTAAAAATTCTGGACCCTTTCGCCGAAACTGGTAGAGTATTCTGCTAACTATGACCAAAGCATGGCCAACAAATTGGTACCCTTAGTGTGGCTTGTTTGTTAAGAGCATGGACTTTAAAATCATACGAACCAGGTTCATGTCCTGGCTCTACCATGTATCAGATAGCCCTCAACAAGTTTCCTTAAATGTCAACTTCCTTTAGCGTTAGTTCCTCAGTTGTAAGAAGAAGATAGTAACTGAACCTGCACAGAAGACTGTATGAGAATTCACTGAAATGATACTTGTAAAAAGCGTAGCCAGGTACCTAGCACAAAGGAAGAGCTAAATAAAAATTGCCCATTATCACTACAAGGAAGGGAGAGGGGAGGAAGGGAAGAAATGCTCTGTTCCCACTCTTCAACTGCCCCACCTAATGGCAAAAGTCACGCATAGCAGCCACTTTCTTGCTGAAGAAGCCCCGCAAGGATTTTCCTTCCCTGTGCAAACTCGCAGCCTTGTGACTACAACACAGACTCTCCTCATCGCCTCCACAGTCCCATGCCCCACTCCAAGTCAAGTGCTAGCAGACAGCCCAGGACAAAGCAAAAAATGAATAAGACAGGGAGCTCCAAACCCAACTCTAGCTAGTGAAAAGACCATGGGTTAGGATTCCATGCAGCCACTGGCAAGCAGCATGAATTCAGGTACTATGAACCCATCTTCTTCTTCTTCTTCTTTTTTTTAAGATTTTATTTATTTATTTCACTGAGAGAGAGAATGAGTGGGAGGAGGGACCCAGGGAGAAGCAGACTCCCTGTTAAGTAAGGAGCCTGATACGGAACTCCATCCCAGGACCCCTGGATCATGACCCCGAGCTGAAGGCAGACGCTTAACCAACTGAGCCACCCAGGCATCCCTACCCATCTTCTTTTTAACTGGTCTTGAGTGATGATCTGCCTCATCAGAAATGAAGCTTTCAGTGAGGTTATGTGAGGGAACGCATGAAAGGGCTTAGCACCTTCTCATTCTGTGAGCATCATGGAGAACCAGAGAATGTCCACGATCTGCTGTCCCTATCTTACAGAGGAGGAAACTGAGGCACTGTGGGGTGAAATGACTTTCTCAAAATCGCAAACATCATTAGTGGCAGGATCTACATCTCGGAGAAAGTGGCTTATTCCCCAATTTGCTGCATTCACGAGCACTGGGGAGAAGTATCCACCACCATTTTCTAGAAAAACAAATCACCCCCATCTCCTACATCTAGCAAGTCAAAAACTACATGATGCTCTGCAGAAGCTTAGAGGGGAAAAGGGAGGAGGGACATATTTTTAAGCTAGAACCTCGAGCAAGGACAAAAGAAATTAGAATATAGACTCGACCAAATGCAGCTGAGTGCGGTGAAACGGACTTCAGCAGAACACATTTGCCCAGCAAGCCCCACAGATGGCGGATTAGCACACTGTGTAAAATGGATAATGCTTCCCAGAGCCCAGCGTTTGGTGTTAATAACTGAAATTAACTATGGCCCTTTGAAAGGTTTTCCTTTAGTCCTTCTTATCAACTCAGAGTTGTCCTTTTGTGTCCCAGCAGTAGGGGTTGATCAGATTCCATTGTATCTCTAAGAACCTATTTAAAATCCATTATTGGGTTTTGCTTTGCTTTGAGGCATTTGCTTTGTTGTTATATTAATTGGGTTGTTCTGGGGTTGTGTGTGTGTGTGTGTGTGCATGTATATTAATTCTTGGTAATAATAGCTGAGCTAGAAAATACGTCCTGAATTTACCTCCCAAATCCGTGATACAGATTTATCATTCTTCAGAAGCATTACCAAGTGGGGTCCTTGATATATTTACTAGGTATCAATCACCTGGGGAGCCTTTTGACTGTGGAGGTCCCTGAGCCCATCCCAGCCCCGACTGATCAAAGTCTCCTGGGGTGAACCTGGAGAATAGGCACTTTAAAGTCAAATGCACATTCAACTCTGAGAGTCACGGCCAGAATCAGAAAGATGCCTCCCAACCACAAAGAGCAAAGAAAGAAATTAATTTGCTGCTTCTCTCAGAAAGCCCAGCCTTTGGTATCCTTTTCACCCCGAACAACAGACTGAATTTGGAGGGCTCCGTAAATTAACAAGAAGCTTCCATAGCAGGATTTTCAGTGATTTCTTCCTAGTCTCTGTCCTGAGAACAAATTACACAGAAACATAAACAGATGGTTTTCAGTTATCTGTTTTTTAAACAATCTAAGTAAATCGAGAAACACAATGTGTTATTATCAAGTAACAGCTGTACTAAAATCTACCAAACAAGAATTCAAGGTCATTTTGAAAAAAGGAAAAAAATAAAAGGTATATGGGTGTGAGTATCTCTTTTTAATTGAAAGCCTGGCTTAAATTCTGGGCTGCTTACATTGTGTCATAAACTGCTTAGGTCAAGTTCTTATAAAACTTAAAAGTGTGTTTCCTTTTCCTCCTCCTTCCTGTCGTTATCATTCTCTGCGTTCTTTTCTCTCTTGTTTTGCCTGCTTATTCTGTATCTTTACTTCTTGAGAAATCCTTTGAACCCGCTTATACATATTTTCTTCCCATTTCAGTTTAGCTACACACCATTCACTTCCTCTGAACAACTTGGTTTTTCTGAGTGGCCTTTCTGGCAGGCTTCACTCTTTCTGATGGGAAACACAGCTTCACACTTACCCAAGCACAGTAGCATGCGTGTGTCTGATTTTATAGACAGAAAAGGTAGATGGGAAAAAAAAAACCTGGGTGATCCTAAATTATTCTCTATCTTTTCTTCTCTGGTAATTATAGTAACTGTCCTTCTCTCTTTCGGGAACCGTAGGTCTCAGGTGGAGCAGTGCTCTGGAAAGGGATAAGGGTGAAGGGCAAACTGATTGACCCCACTGAGGCTATAAAAAGATACCACATTTAACGAGTGTACTCTTAGTACTGCCAAGATTACAAGCTTATTTCTTCCAAAAATCAGTAAAAGGAGGCACTATTTCTACCTCTTCCCCAAGCCATGAGATAAACAGGAAAGATGTAAGGTTGGGAAAGAGAAATTGACATTGAATAGGAAAGAGGAGAAGACTGGTCCCAGGGCATCCTCATTCCCTTGCTGCAGATGTGGGCATACTGCAGGGAGGAGAAACTATTAGAGAGGAAAACATTCTAGCAGCAACCACTTGGTAGAGCCTGATCTATTGCTTGGGGAAACCTTTTCCTAGGAATGAATGTATCATTTAATTACTATATTAGCTTCAGGATGGTTCAAAGCTGTCTTTAACACCCTTCAGTTTCCAAAACCATTTATTCTCCACCCCATCTTGTTATTCCTCTCTCTTTTAACCTTTCGTTTTTAAGGAAAATCATCATTTAATAAAAATATTTCTTTTTAAACACTTACTATAAAGATGGATCAAGCAATGGGTTAAAAGAGATCAACAGTGAATTTATTCCTAAATTATAAATAATAATAATGCTAAACACCAAATAAATATAACTAAATGTTCAAAAGAATAAAACCTTCAAAAGATCTCCTTTATTTATATGTAACAGGGAAACAACCCACAGACATGGGTTAGCATTTGAACCTTGATTAAAACAGAATTTTTCAGGAGGCTGAGTGGAACCTCCTTTACGTAACAAAAGCCCAGAACTTAGTGAAATCTGAAGTGTAATTATTTTCCTTCTTTCCTTCCAATAAAAAACTTCCACTTCCATTAAAAAGATAGATTATTCGATAAATGGCACAGAAACAAGGGAATACCAGTTTGGAAAAAATATGGTAAAACGTCTATGTCACTCCTTATATGTAAATATCTTGACTATGGAGGGGAACAAAATACTAAATTTAAAAAACTGAAAACATGCTCACAAAATGATTTTGTTAATAAGATCTTACAGTCAAGGAAGATGTAACAGAAATTTGGGCTCAATTAGACCTTGCTCCATGAGGAGGAGGATATAAGCTGAATGATGGAACTCGGACCACAACCCAGTTGTTAATTGAAGGTATCACTGAATGGTGCACAGGATTCATATTCCAGAAGGTTGTTTAATCAGGCCCTGACACAGAACTTCTCTCTTTCAGAATGCAGCCAGAAATGGGCAGTGACTGAAGCAAGATGTGGGCAACTCACACCCAAAAAGCTAACCAAACACCCGAAAGAGCCATCCAAGATTAACCAGAGTTAAGAGCAAAAACTTGTAAAGAAGAGTGTTCTCCTGGTTGGAGGTTTGGTGGCGGGAGTTTCTGCTGGGCATGGCATCTACAGGCAGACTTTGATGACTATCTTCCCAACTCCACTGTCCGTGTCTTTTCTGATCTCTCACTGAAAATAATCCATAGGCCCTTTTCTAACCAATTTTCCTCCTTAGGCTCCTCTTCCTTGAGAGATTAGGGACCTCTTCATGCCACCACTTCTTCCGTGAACCCACTCCAGAACAGAGAGGCCGCACGGCCTTATATATGTATAGTTAATACTTACTTAATAGTCCTTAATAATACAGCTGTACCTCATGCAAAATAATGATTAAGAAGAAGAAAAAAGAAGGGAAGAATATTATTTTTTCTCAGCACACTCCCAACTACTTTTGTTGTTGTGCTTATTACTGGCTATGCCTTCATTCCCCTTCTGTATGATAACCTATCAGAATATGTATAAGACTTCTCACCACGGAGGACTGTTAATCTTCGAAAACAGCTTCAAATAGCTATCATTTCAGCATCTAAAGCAACTGAAAGGAAATAAATTTGTTTGCCAAGTTTGGGAAGAAAAAAGAAAAACCTTAAGATTGCTAGAAAACATGGGTGAAATTATTCATCATCTTGGAATAGAAAAGTCTTGCTAAGCAGAATACAAAAATGGGGAAGCTATGAAAGAAAACATCAATTACCTTTTTACTACCCAAAAGGTATACTTCCATTGGTTATTAATTTTATCCTAGATTTATATAATATTTAGGGAAAAAATCTTCTATGAATTAGCTCAGCTTTTTCAGCTGAAATATTTCATTACCATCCTAATCCCTCTTCCCTAACAAAAAACACAAGGAATTCTTTACTGAGGTTAGTTTCTGAGTCTGTGTGATAGAATTCATTGCTGCTATAGGATGGAGAAACGGAAAAGCTGAATTAAAGTAAGAAATAAAGAAATGGGGGCACCTGGGTGGTTCAGTTAAGCGTCTGCCTTCAGCTCAGGTCATGATCTCCAGGGTCCTGGGATTGAACCCTGGATTGGGCTCTCTGCTCAGCGGAGGAGTATGCTTCTCCCTCTACCCCACACCCAGCTTTTGCATGCTCTCTTGCTGTCTCTCTCTCTTTCCCAAATAAATACAAAAGTCTTTGAGAAGGAAATAAAGCAGGAAGGAAGGAAGGAAGGAAGGAAGGGAGGGAGGGAGGGAGGGAGGGAGGAAGGGAGGGAGAGAGAAATGGGGCAGTTTTCTAATTCTACCTTTTCCGATCCATTCATTAATCCACCAGTTAAGAAAAATAATATTGCTTTCATTGAGTCCCCATTAGATCACACCTTCCTATGTTGAGAGGGATATAAACATAAAAACTTTCCAAATTCAAATGAATTACTTTGGTATTACCATCCTTCTGTTCCCCTCATAAATGTATAAACAGATTCTGAAAATTGAAAGAAGGCAGTAACAAGAATAAAATAAGCTATGTCATGAACTTCCATTCCTCTGGACTGGGGCGCAATTTCAAATCACTTAACTTTTTTGTGGACGAATTACTTGTAATTTTCACTATCCTAGTATGAAAGAATGAGAAACTCAATTTCACATTAGTTCGCAGAAAACTGTTCAGAGTTTCCACTCTATACTGTTTTTTTTTATTTCTTTCTCCTGTGCTTTCACCTTATAAAGTACAGTGACTGTGATTTTTTTTAAAGAGTCTAACCTGGGTGAAAGTTCATAAAAAATTAAAATTTCAGAAGAAAGAAAGATTAAGTAGCAGTGTGTGGAAAGGAAATCTAGCATTTATTACACAACCACTATAGGTGGGATGGTGCTGAACATGTTGACATACTTTATCTTTTTGTTTTCATAACAACCTTGTGATGGACTTATTATAATCTATATTATTTTGGATGAGTCAACTAGGGCTCAGCTTAGTGAAGTGATGGCCACTATTTGAGAGGCTGGCCTTTGAACCCTGGTCTGCATAATTCCAAGGCCTGAGAGGAGAAGAGAGCAAATTAAAAAGGGGAACACAGAGTAAACAGATCCCAGGGTTTAGATTTAAAAGTCTTCAGTTCAAATGCCTCCCCACTACCTGATAAAAGTGTTTTTCTATCTGAAGAAGATGATAATAACACAACCTAATTTACAAGGTTATTATGAGTCTCAGATAAGGTAATGTTTGTGAAAATCACTCTGTAAACTGAGAAGTACCATATAAATTTGGTGTATAGCAATTATCACAATGAGGTCTCTGTACACATACACATACATAAAAGAGCATTTGATAAGAATTAAAATGCTCCAGAAAAACTACGCAGAGAAACACAGAGGGAGAAAAAGATGATCTATAACAACATAATAGATAAAATAACAGAAGAGAGCATCTTACTAAATTACAGTAAACTCTTTATAGAATTCTGAGAATACATTTATCTCTGACTCTTTAGTTTCTTGTATTTGGTAATGGAAGTAACAAAGGAACATATTAAGTAGTTTGATTGTAAAGGGGAGAGAAAACTAGGAAGGCTTAAGTGCAAATAGAAAGCCATGAAAGATAGAAAGCACAGTAATCTAATCATGGAAATGCTTTCAAGTTGTGGGATCAAAATATGTATCTGGCAATATATTTCAGGGTCATGATTGCTGACATAAACGATTTTCTAGATGCTGCAAAATCATGTTACCTTCAGAAGTTAAACAATAGGGGAATTTGGAGCAAAGAATAGGCCATCTCTGGAAGACGAAATTGACATCATCAGGGGTGGAGGTGTGTGTCAGCTGGATGGAAAGGTTAAGCAAAAGCAATATTACAAAAATCAAACCCTGTTGTTCCTTTCTAAACACAAGGTAATAAATTATACAAAGATATAGCAATTGTTTGCAGAAAAGCAGCAGCAACAACAACAAAAACCCTATGGGTTTTTTTTCAAGTTTTTGTTTAAATTCTAGTTAGTTAACATATAGTGTTTTATTAGTTTTATGTGTAGAATTTAGTAATTCAACATTTGCATATAACACCCAGTGCTCATCACAAGAAATGCCCACCTTAGTGCCCATCACCTACTTCATCCATCCCTCCACGCTCCTCCCCTCTGGTAACCATCAGTATGTTCTCTATTGTTAAGTGTCTGTTTCTTCATTCGCCTCTCATATTTTTCTCCCTATGTTCATCTGTTTTGTTTCTTAAGTTCCACATGAGTGAGATCATAAGGTATTTGTCTTTCTCTGACTGACTGACTTTGCTTAGCATAATACTCTCTAGCTCCATGCACATGATTACAAATGGCAAGATTTCATTCTTTTTTATGGCTGAATATTCTGCTGTATATACATATATACATATATATATATGTATATATGTATACATACATATATATATGTATATATGTATATATCCCACATCTTTAACCATTCACCAGTTGATGGCTATTTGGGCTTTTCCCATAACTTGGCAATTATTGATAATGCTGATATTAACATTGGGGTGCCCGTTTCCCTTCAAATCAGTATTTTTGTATCTTTTAGGTAAATACCTAGTAGTGTAGTTGCTAAATTGTAGAAAAGTTCTATTTTTAATTTTTTGAGGAATATCCATATTATCTTCCAGAGTGGCTGCACACTTTGCATTCGAACCAGCAGTGCCAAGAGGGTTCTCCTTTCTCCACATCCTCAACCAACACCTGCTATTTCCTGTGGTGTTCATTTTAGCCATTCTAACTGGTGTGAGGTAATATCTCATTGTAGGCTTGATTTGTATTTCCCTGATGATGAGTGATGTTGAGCATCTTTTCATGTGTCTGTTAGCCATCTGTACGTCTTCTGTGGAGAAATGTCTGTTCATGTCTTCTGCCCAGTTTTTAACTGGGTTATTTGGTTTTTTGGTGGTGTTGAGTTTGATAAACTCTTTATAGATTTTGGATACTACCCCTTTATAAGCTACGTCATTTGCAGATATCTTCTCCCACGCTGTAGGTTGCCTTTTGGTTTTACTGATTATTTTCTTCCCTTGTGCAGAAGATTTTTATCTTGATGTAGTCCCAATAGTTTATTTTTGCTTTTTGTTTTCCTCACCTCTGGAGATGTATCTAGTAAGAAGCTGTTACAGCTGTCAAAGAGTTTGTGTTTTCCTCTAGGATTTTGATGGTTTCCTGTCCATTTTGAACTTATTTTTGTGTCGAGTGTAAGAAAGTGGTCCAGTTTCATTCTTCTGCATGTGGCTGTCCTGTTCTCCCAGCACCATTTGTTGAAGAGACTATCCTTTTTCTATTGGATATTCTTTCCTGCTTGGTTGAAGATTAGTTGGTCATATAGTTGTGGGTCCATTTAGTTTTCTATTCTGTTCCATTGATCTATGTGTCTGGTTTTATGCTAGTCCCTATTTTCTAGATCACTACAGCTTTGTAATAGAGCTTAAAGTCCAGAACGGTGATACTTCCAGCTTTGCTTTTCAAGATTGCTTTGGCTATTTGGGGTCTTTTGTGATTCTATACAAATTTTAGGATTGAAAACCCCCTATATTTTAAGTAGATACAGTTGATTCCTGAAATTATGCTGTGCAGAATATGTTAAGAGAAACACCTTTTGCGGTGTAGACTGTGGTTGATCTGGGTTGAAGGAAGGGTTAACTCATCCAATAAGTGATTTAAATAAAGGCTCTTACTCTTCCAAAACTCACATGGGCTTTATAAATCTCTTTCCCAGGAAGGATGAAAACCTATTTAGCCACCTAAACAAATCCAGTCAAATCTGAAAGACCGTGTTCTAAGTAGAAATGAAGCATTTTGAAAAACACGTTCAAAAGGTCATACGGTCGATATGGCCAACTGCCTTGGAGGAGTTGTTATTTACATAGGTGCCATCTTACAATCCACTTAGCATTATAAGAAAAGAAACTGAATAACTTAATATTTTCCACCTCTGCATCTGGATAGCAAGTCTGAAACCTACTTGTGATTCAGATGTATGCATATAATCTCAAGGTTTTCAAATACCTTGACTATTAAATTTTATGATTAAAACCTACCTATAATTTTTGTCATTTTCCTCAAATTCTATTATTTATTTTAAATATTTGTGTTTTGGGTATTGTAGGCATAAATATCAGCTCCCTTTTGTACCTCAGTTCGTTCATCCATCAAATACGGATAATAATAGTACTATATCATGGAATAATTTTGAGGATTAAATAAAATGAGTAAATATATATAAAGTGTTGAGTATTGGTACTCAAATATTGGTAATAAAATATTACACAAATAAAATATTATATTACCAAATTATTTTATAAGATAAAATAACCAGATAACCAAAGGGTATTCAGAGCCCTCCCCAGTATTTCTGGACACACCCCAAGGATAAGCACTTCTGTGTGCCTCGGTGATGCTTGTCAGCTCCGTCTGAACAGCTGCCCCAGGTCTCCTGCCATCACTGGTTCTTTACTGCCCCCTGCTCCTTCCTTCCCAAACCTGTCTCAAGCATGAGGTCAGCCCTTCTCTTCCTCCTCATACCCTAAGGCAAAACTGTTACAATATTGTTGTCATTATAGAAGGTATAAAGAAAGTTTTGAGAGGGGCGTCTGGGTGGCTCAATTGGTTAAACATCTGCCTTTGGCTCAGTCTTGATCACCGGATCCTCAGATGGAGCCGCAGGTCAGGCTCCCTGCTCAGCGGGCAGCCTGCTTCTCCTTCTCACTCTGCTGTTTCTCTCTCTGCCTGTATTCTCTCTCTCTCAAATAAATAAATAAACTCCTTAAGAAAAATAAAATAAAGAAATGCTTGGGGAAGAAAGCAAAACAAACAACACAAAGCCTATCACCTCAGCACAATAATCTTCCCTCACCCACTGGGGTATGTTCTGACAGCCCAGTAGAAGCCTGAACCACAGATAGCATCAAACCCTACATATACTATGTCTTTTCCTACACATGCATACCTATGATAAAGTTTAATTTATAAATTTGGTACACTAAGAGATCAACAATAAAATAGTACAATTATAATGTTATAAGGTAATAAAAGTTATGTGACTGTGGTCTCTCTCACTCCCAAAATATTCTATTATACTGTACTCACACTTTTTCTTGTGAGGATATGAGATGATGATAAAAGGTCTACATGATGAAATGAAGGAGATGAATGGCGTGGGCATTGTGACGTACCATTAGGCTACTATTGACCTTCTGACGATACATCAGAAGGAGGTCTATCTGCTTCTGGTCCAGAGAAAACAAAACCGTAGATAAGGGAGGGCTACTGTATTCCTAACATGGCTGTAACAGGCCACTGATGCTATGGGGATGACTGGTAGTCCCTTCTCCTGAACCCCACCTACTGCCACGTGGCTCTGTCATGTGGAGGAGGCTTTCAAACACCTGTTCATTTCCCAGAGTCCTCCAGGGCACTGCCTCTCCCCAGACTGTGTCTCTTCCAAGCAGAGAAAGGGCAAATTAAAAAATTCTAATACTTTCTTATACGAAAGTTTATCTTCTTTGTGATATAACCCCACATTCTAACTAGTCCGGGAACACCATTCACAATTAAAATGACTTCCTAAACAAGAAACTCCATTTGCTGTCACAGGACAGAATGTAAAACATCTGGCTTTACAATATAACATTGTTGTCCAACTGTATAGTTAGCTATAATACAAAATCTAATTGATGTGCCACAGTTTATTTTCAGTAGGTACATGGGGTAAAGATACATTAGCACACATGAGCGAGGCCTCCAGTTACACAGTTATAGATGTGAGGCTCAGAAGCTTCGTGATCAGAGTAAGGAACGTGGCATCAAAGGACCTGGAAGTACCTCTAGGCTTCTCCATTACTAGCTGTGTAGTCTGACTATCTCACTTATAGTCTGACTCACTAATGCTGATTCTGAATTTCTGTAAAGTGAGGAGAAGTATAACTGCCTATCCAAAAACTATGTGAGAAAAAAAAGAAAATGTTGGGATAGCATACTGAAAATTGCCTTGTGCAATTATAAATTATAAGTCACATTAGCATACATCTTAGCTCTTAATTTCATTTAGTACCTGGTATAAAAATTTAACATTTCACTCAATCTGCTCCTGTACAAGATCACCAATACAATCAGCTTCTGCTATAATTATTCTTTTTAAAAAAATCACTGAGTGATAATTGATGGCTGTAACAGAAATTACACACACACACACACACACACACACACACACACACACAAATATACACACCTAAGATCAGCTTCTACTTTTGATGTGAATTCAGTTTTTAAGAGCTAGCTTAAATTCTCATCCAAAGCAATCGTGAAAAGATAAAGATGCAAAGCAAGACAAAGAAGATGTGGTATATATATACAATGGAATACTATGCAGCTATCAAAAGAAATGAAATCTTGCCATTTGCAACGACATGGATGGAACTGGAGGGTATTATGCTGAGCGAAATAAGTCAATCAGAGAAAGACAATTATCATATGATCTCTCTGATATGAGGAACTTGAGGGGCAGGGTGGGGGGTCGTGGGGGGTAGGGAGGGAAAAATAATGAAACAAGATGGGATGGGGAAGGACACAAACCATAAGAGACTCCTGATCTCACAAAACAAACTGAGGGTTACTGGGGGGTGGGAGGGTAGGGATAGGGTGGATGGGTTATGGACATTGGGGAGGGTTTGTGCTTTGGTGAGTGCTGTGAAAGATGTAAGCCTGATGATTCACAGACCTGTAGCCCTTGGGCAAAGAATAAAAATAAAATTAAAAAAAAAAGAAAAAAAAAGAAAACTAATAGGAAAAAATAAGAGTTGCCACAGAAATAGGTAATATAACAAATGTCAGTTGCTTCCATATCCCACGCTTACATAAGGTTACTAGTCCTCACTACTTCCTTTTATTTTGATGTGACCCAGCTTGGTAAAGAAAAATACGGTAATCTCCAAGGTAGTGGAGTTGGGATGAGGAGAGCTGGAAGAGATGTAGCATACTGATACATGCAATAATACTTGTCGCTTCTTTAGATGATGGGAGGGATTATGAAAGAGTGGGTTGGGAAGGGTTCTCAGGGTTCTGGCTTCAGTCACTGGATTAAGAGCTGGGGCAGCAAATATAAGAACAGCATGTTTAGAGAAGAGAAAGAATGGTGGATGAGTCTAGTTTGGGAAATGCCATGTGGATGTAATGTACAACCTACAAGTGAATGCAGTTCTGAGACTAAACCCAGAAGTCTGCACTAATACAGAGGTTCAGAAACAATCAAACAGGAGACAGTTTAAGACAGAAACAGAGGTAAGATTATCTTAGAACATGATGTGGGCCAAAGACAGAACCTTAGGGGACAGCATTGTTTAAGGGACATACAGGTCAGAAAGAAAATAGAGAAATAACCATCAGAAAAGAGGAATACCAGAATTTTCTAAAGAGACATACATGGCCTGCAGTGTCTAAAGCAACCGGAACATCTTTCATAGACAAAGTAAAAAGGAGAGATCAAAAAAAGAAGGGAATTTCCAATTGAGCATGTAGAAGAAAGGAGATAAGGACCTAAGTCCTCTACAGAAATAGAGGTGCTGGTCTTCAGCGACCATTTTCCTCCTCTCAGACATAAGAAGGCAAGCAAAAAAATACAAGAGCATATGTGCATGACACTTTGGAGAAGTGAGAGAGGATAAGAGGCTGAAATAGTTCACTCTAAGAAAGTAGTTTTACTTTATATTTTAATTATTTTCTTCCTGGGCATAGAATTCTGAGTTAACAGGGTTTTGTTTTGTTATTTTCTTTCAGTACTTTAATGGTTTCATTCCTTTGTCTTCCTTGCAAAGATTCTGGAGATGTCTGCTGGAATTCTTATCCTTGTACCTCTGTAGGTAAACTGTTGTTGTTGTTTTTTTTCCTTCCCTCTGATTGCCTTCAAGATTTTCTGTCCTTGGTTTTAGCTACTCTGATATGCCTCCGTGTGTGCGTGTGTGCGCGCATGTGTGTGTGTGTGTACGTGTGTACGTGTGTATGTGTGTGTGTGTGTGTGTGTGTGTGTGTGTATTTTGGTATGTATCTGGCTTGGTGAACTCTGAGCTTTTGAGTCTATGATTTGGTATCTATCATTAATTTTGGAAAATTCTCAGTCATTATTTCTTCAAATGTTTTTTCTGCCCAATATTCTCTTTCTGTGATTTGTTATGCACATGCTATACCATTAAATATTGTACTACAATTATGACATGCTCTGCCATGCACTTCCATGCCTGCCCCCAGCCCCTTCTCTATCTCTCATTTTCTCTCATTTTTTCTCTTTGTATTCCAGTTTGAGTAATTTCTGATTTATCTTCAAGTTCACTAATTCTTTCCTGAGCTGTGTCAAACCCACTACTGAGCTCAAACACATTCTTCATCTCTATCACTGTGTTTTTGTTTTGTTGTTTTTTTCTTTATTTCTAGGACTTCCATTTGATTCTTTGTTATAATTTCCATCCTTCTGCTGAAATTATCTAATCTCACATGCTGTTAATCTCTTTCATTAGATATTTTTAACATTAATAATAATTACCTTAAATTCCTTGTCTGAGTATTCTAACATTTGTGCCATATCTGGGATGATTCTGTATATAGTTTTTTGGAGTATTTTCTCTCGCCTTTTCGTATGCCTCTTTTTTTTTTTTTTTTTGCTAAAAACTGGATATCTTGTGTAGGACAGTAGATACTGAGGTAAATATATTTTTGTACTTAAAGTGACCATGCTTTTCCATCTGCTAGGCCTTTAGCACAGCAACTTGAATTAATCTGGTCAGGAATTGAACTGGATTTGAGGGCTTTTGTGATGATTAATCATAGTATACCACAGGTTTCTCTAGTGATATCACGTGATTAGGTTGTGGAATAGCTTCCCAGGGGTTATTTTATTAATACCTGCTCCACACGTAGTTATGGGTCCTCCTTTCGTGCTGGGCCTCAGACTCTCTGTCTCTTGAGACTCTTACAGCCATCTTCCGCTGTTAATTTTAGTGTCTGCTGGGATGCTGGTGGGGACTCAGAGAATACGTGTTACTTGATGTTCTGATGTAGCCTTAGTCTGAGGTAGGTACCATGTCCCTAGGTCTCATACTGCTCCCGACCATCCTCCAAATTATAGTGCTGGTCCTGGCACATATTCTCACCTTGCCCCTAAGGAGAGAGTTTGTTTTTCCCCGGTTGCCTTCCTCATCAATGGATTTACCCCAGTGCCCTAAGTGAGCAGTTCTTGTTGCTTTTTGCCTCTGCAGATTAATTCTTTTACCCCACTGGGAGATTGGTCTACTTTCAATTTTTTTTTTAGATTGTATTTATTTATTTGACAGAGAGGGGGAAAGCACACAGCAGGGGGAAGCAGCAGGCAGAGGGATAAGAAGGCTCCCTGCTGAGCAAGGAGCCCAATGTGGGGCTTGATCCCAGGTTCCTGGGATCATGACCAGAGCCAAAGGCAGATGCTTAACCAACTGAGCCACCCAGGCATCCCTACTTTCAATTGTGGCAGCTGTTGTCCTCCTCAATCTCCCCAGTTAGCACCTGGTGAGGTTTGTGGAGGAAAAACCCAATAAAGGATCCCTCTCCTATTTATGCAACCTCCAGTGTGTCTATACACTCATGCTAGCTCACACTCAGCCTCTAGCAATCCAAAGTTTTAGCTGAATCTCCTTCCTGATTTATATGGCGTCTGGTTATGTCTGCCTGATGTAAGCAAATTACAGTATCCTCTTTCTTCTTCTTGACAAGTGCCTCTTTTCCTATAGTTGGGGCTGGTTGACTGTCTCACAACTTCAGTTCTGCTATGGATTTTTTTTAGAGTCATGAATGTGTCATTTCTTCACCTATTTCTTTGTGGGAAGGAGGGAGTAGCACTCTTTGAAGCTCTGTACATCTCTGAGTTTAAAGCAGAAGCTACACAGTTCACTCCAGAATTCCTCAATATTCTAAAACTAAGATGTGGAGGTTATCTTATGGGAGTAACACAAGTGAAAAGGATTTGGTGACAATGGTGACTGTTTGGATTCACTGAAGATGCAGTGCCTTTGAATTTGTTCATTGGAACAGGAGTACTCTTGGCTGAGAAGTGACACTAATATGTTTTAAGGCCTTCATGGAAGAAATTGAGAGAAAGTGCAGCAAGTGGTCCCCTAAAGGAAAAGGTTTTAGTCCAGCTCTGAAGGAAGTTTGCTTCTTTGGTAGGACAAAGACCCGGCTAACGTCCTTGGCTAGAATGTATATATTCCAGTTAAACTGTTCTAAAGTAAACCGTAGAATCTATTTTCGTGTGGGGAGAGTTGTACCTTTTTAAATTATTGTTTATACTTAACATGGAACGAGGAGTTTCTCTTGGGTCTCAGTGGAGTCCAGAGCCTGGGTACCAGGTAGGATACAAAAAAAAAGGCATTTCATGTGGGAGACACACGAAGTAACTAAGAGGTGAGTCACCGACTAAGGAGTAAGGACTTGGTAACAGGTTGTTTCTCTAAATGTCAGGAATGATCATTTCTTATATTCAGTTGTGGGGGCTATCTTTCCTATACTGTGGTTTCCTCCCATTATGTCCAGCACTCAGTCAAGTCTGGCTGAATGTAACAGCATGGAGCTGGTCATGCTTCGTGGAAGAAAGGGAGAAACCATGGTGTTCATCCTCGGGCCCAACAGTTCAGAGGTCTCTTTGCTAATAGAGAAAAGACAGGCTTGATGTCACCACAGGTGACCTGCAGGGTCAAAATGGTGGCTATGAGCAGAGAGCTAAGTAAAGCTGCTCTCATTAGAATATAAAATAAAAAGATTTTGATTTCTTTAAAGCAGAGCCACTCAGAATATTACAACCTTCTTTTTACCTCTCCTTTGGCAACATGGGTAAGTGAGAGGATTAACGTTTAAAGCAGCAATAATTTTAAAATAATTCTTTCAATTCTCAGGAAAGTGAAGATCTTTTTTATTCCATGCATTCTTAAAGGTGACAGATGTCCAAGAGACATAGTGTTTTTGTATAGTTGGCAGATGCTTAATGAGCTCAATTCATTAATCAGGATCATGTTTATGTTTTGAATGGAAAGGATACCCAGAATCTATACTTTGGCATTATAATGTGAAAAATATTTATTGAGCCTATATATATATATACACACATATATATACACACATATATATACATGTGTGTATATATATATATATACACATATATATGTGTATATGTGTGTATATATATATATATAATATTGGAAATATACTCCTAATCTTAGCATTGAAAGAAATCTTCCCATTCATTTAATTTATTTTATAAATCAGTAAAATATAGACCAAAAAGGTAAAACTCACTGAAGGTGACATATTGGTAAGAATTTATGAAATTGAAGTGCAGGATAATTTAATTAATGATATATAATACTTTAATAAAAGTATGTAACTTTGGTTTCAAATGAGCAGATATCAATTAAAGTATCTGTTAATCTTCCTCATCCATATCTGTATGTATAGTCATTTATGCCTATATGTATCTATATTTATGCCTATATATACATTACAAACATATTTATAAATATAATAGCAGTAAATTAAAAATCATAAATTAAGATATTCAAGTTTCTTATAAGTCATAGAATAGTATTAACAACAATATCCATTTGAAGAACCATAAAACTTGATCAGAACTTTGAAAGGTCTCATTATAAAACCATCTCATAATTGCCTCAGAAAAGACTGCCCCAACATTAGAAAACCTATCAGAAAGTTGTAACTTATATCTGTTCCGAATAGACAACAATACTACCCACCAGAGAACACACTCCTCTCTGACTGTTTTGCCAATGATTTCAATTACTTTGGCCGAGGGAATATACGTTCTGAGTCCCTGCATGAACAAATGGAGGGGAAAAAAATCTTTTGCTTTTTAAGTTTTGATATGCATACATACTAGGGAGTTCTCATCTTTTTCTCAACTCCCTTGTATAATTTGAATATTCCTTCAGAGACTATTGCTTCTGAGCAATAGCCTAGGTCTCTCTTGATAGGATTCATATTGTTTAAATGCAACCCTGCTGCTAAATTAATGCTAGGTAATGGCCCCTTCTAGAAATATACAAAATGATTATTATTATATAAAACTAATATTTTAGAGCATACACAGTAAGCAGAGATGAAGGCCTCTAAAGCTTGTATCTTTTTGTTTTCAAAGGGTTTGTCGCAAAGATAGTTTTCATTGTGGCACTATGATATTGTCATGGTTTTCAGCAGCTGTAATACATTTGGTTTTTAATGCTCAGTGACCCAGATTCTCTGAAAAGCTTAAATCCTAACCTGGCTATGACTTGGTGGAGTGCTAACTCTCTGAACCTCTGGGGTACCATTGAGTGCACAGCTCTATGGAGTATGACTGCTATCATGCGGTCATATAGCTGGTGAGAGCTTAATAAATACTGTTGACTGAATTAAAGTCAGGATATTGAGAGCTATAAACATGTCCAAGTCATTGACATAGAAGCAGTGTTACCAAAACAGAAGTCTAGACTGCTACAGTACTAAAATGGAAAGGGGAAGGACAGATATGACCTTGAGTCAGGGGCAAAATGTCATAGTCCCAGACACCGTGCTGGAAATGGGGATGTGTCTGTAATTCCATGTGTGTGGTATGTGACCCAAACTAGGTGATAGAAGGTACTGGAAAGTAGGGTGGTGGGGGTGGTGGGTTCTAACTATTTAACAATTAATCTTTCTTGACCTTGGCATCATGGCTTTTAACATGCATGATTGAGGAGAACATATTAAATGACAGAATGATCTTTTTTCAACAATAAAAGTAAGGTTCTACATTACTCTGTTTACTGATGGATAAATACTATTTTTTAAAAAAAATCCTTAAGACTTAAATTACTAGATACAGAAGCATATGATACAACTAAATATTATATAATATTATTTTATATTGTCTTTGCTGGGTTGGTTTGACTTTTTGTTTATTTTTATTTTATAATGTGCTTTTGATACTGTTTTCTCATTTTACCCTTGAAACAGTCATGACAGATATTAGAAGCATTTGATAATAACCTAATTATTTATAGTTTTCTCACCTTCCTTTCCTCCACCACGATAAAGATACAGAGTGGCAAAGCCAAGACTATAAGCCAGGAACTCAAAGACCATACCCCTCCTGACCTTGAGAGCACTGATCTTGGGAAACCATATAAACACATCAATAATTTTCATTGAAATCATTTCTAACCTTTAAAACCTTTGCTTACACGAAGCCATTTCAATAGTAAAAAGTGATACTAAACCATAATTTTAAAAATAGAGAAGAGGCTATAGTTAAAAGGCCTTTAAAAGTAATTTTTTTTCTGGAGCAAAATACTACTAATAGAAAACTCCACAATATCATTATGCTTTTCTTCATAATACTATTTTGTTGCAGAGCGATACTGTCTGCAAGAATTCTTCTTGAATAGTTATCAATTCAACAAGACTCCTTTCTATTTTTATGTATCTTCGGTGTTTACGTTGTTAACTACAACATATGCAATTATTTCTGGGACATAATCATTCGGAATTCAACTCCAACTTGAAATTGTCCAAAAATGTAATAGCAAACACATCACAATATCGAAAAAAAGTAGAGGTTTTTCTAAGACAATAGTGTAATAATGGACTTTGGTCACTAAAACCATCATGTAATTGATTTCAAAGGAAATGGTTGGTGATGAGTCCTTATTCTTTCAGACTTTTCTTCCATACTCACATTCATTTCGCTCTCAGCTATTCTTGTACTACTGTTGATTTATCTGAGAAAGATTCTTTTTAACTGTTCTAAAATAATCTATGTTTCTGCAACAATGAGCGTAATTGACAATTACGGCACATTATTCACAGCTCAGATATCTGCCAAACAAGTTACCCACACGTGATGGAGACAAGTACACAGAGATGGGAGAGGGACCAGGCTTCAGACTCCCTAGCTGAAGAATTCTGAAGAATTAAGATTAAAGTGAGATAGACTTGAGTGGTTAGGGTTAGGGTGGAGGAGAAGGTTAAAAAAAGAGCAACAAAATTATAAAAAATGAAGTTTAGTTGTCAAATATATTCTCTAAAGGGAGAGTTCATACATATCTTACTCACTATTGGCTAGCCAGAGCCCAGCACAGCTCCTGACTCGGAGTAACCATTCAACAGACATTTTCTGAATTTTCTAAAGAGCACAAGCAGGAAAAGCAAGAGTAATAATGAAAAGAATGAAACCTTTAAAACTACAGGTTGTCATTTCAGTTTGTAGCCAATGAAAACACAAGCAAGCATACTATTTTGGGTTTTCTTTGTGTGTTACACTTTTCAAAGTAGCTTTACATATAGTATCTCTTCTGACTTTCTTTGAATTCTGATGTGTGACTACAGGGAAAAGTCCAGTTTCCATATACTTAACTTTATCAGGATCCTAAGTTATGACAACATGTTTTTTTAAAGTTTCATTTATTTATGTTAGAGAGAGAGAGAGAGAGAGGGAGGCAAGCACATTCTGGGGGAGGGGCAGAGGGAAAGAATCTCAAAGAATCTCAAAGAGACTCCCCACTGAGTACCCCATGCAGGTGGCACGATCTCATGACCCTGAGATCCTGACCTGAGGCAAAATGCTCAACTGACTGGGCCACCAAGCCCAGGTTGTGACAACTTTTGCAATCTTGTACTTAGGTGGTGACTGATATAGTAGAGAAAGAAGGCCAGTCTGGGAAGGGAACCATTACTTTTATTTTAACCATAAAATTACCAAAACAATCACTCTTATAGGGTAACTGTAAGGAATAATAAATGTAGATACCTCGCCAACGCCATACAAAATGTATCATCATTCCCAAATTTCTTTCTGCTCTGTTCTCTCCAGGCAGGCACTAATGGACTGAAATGTTATAAATTGCTCTGCCTAGTTCATGAAAAGAGCAATTCCTTACCCAAATTGAGCAATATAAAGTATGGCTGGAAAAAGGTTTTTTAAAAGCATAAGATAAATTTGGTTTACATACTTTGGACAACATTTTTTAAGTGTTCTGGGCAAAGAGGTTGAGAGGCTTAGAAGGCTGAGAGGCCTATTTTACCCAGTGGGCTCCCAGCTCTAGACTCAAAACTGACTGCCCATTTAGCTGGGCTTTCAACTCAATATGCAAAGAATTTTCCAGATACACTGTACCCTTCAAACATTCAGGATTTGCGTCTGGTTTTGAATGAACACTAAACAACAGTTCTGTCAAAGAGAACAGGGAATTTCAATTAAAAGACATCTGGTGAGTGTCAATTTTATCCAAATGTAGAGCATCCAAAAGAATCTGAAGTCAAACAGAGGGCAATTTCATCAAGAAACTAACAAATCCAATTGAGCAGAAGAGATTTTGAATCTTTCCTACTGGTAAGAAGAAAATGATACATGGCACTAGCAAATCAAGAATTTAATGTAAAATACTATAAGATACCTTAGAATTCAATGCATAAGAGAACTGAATAATGAAGAATTAAAATATATCCAGTTCATTCTATCAGATGAGAAGATTTATAAAAATTCCTGAGTTCAGAAAATATCAATAGAGGTATTATAAGGAAAATTACTTAAAAGATTTTTACTTACTTTATTTAAATTCAATTAGTTAATATGTAGTGTACCATTAGTTTCAGATGTAGAGTTCAGTAATTCATCAGCTGCATACAACAACCAGTGTTCATTACATCATGTGCCCTCCTTAATGCCCATCACCCAGTTACCCCATCCCCCTCCAGCAACCTTCAGTTTGTTTCCTATGATTAAGAGTCTCTTATAGTTTGTCTCCCTCTCTGATTTCATCTTAATTCATTTTACCTTCCCTTCCCCTATGGTCCTCTGTTTGGTTTCTTAAATTCCACATATGAGTCAAAATATATACTTGTCTTTCTCTAATTGACTTATTTCGTTTAACATAATACCCTCCAGTTCCATCCACATCAATGTAAATGGTAAGATTTTACCCTTTTGATAGCTGAGTAATATTGCATTTTATTTATATACCACATCTTCTTTACCCATTCATCTGTTGATGGACATCCGAGCTCTTTCCATAGTTTGGCTACTGTGGACATTGCTGCTATAAACATTGGGGTGCAGGTGTGCCTTCGGATCACGGCATTTGTATCCTTTGGATAAATACCTAGTAGTGCAATTGCTGGGTCATAGGGTAGCTCTATTTTTAACTTCTTGAGGAACCTCCACACTGTTTCCCTCCACACAGTTTTTAATAACTTCTGATTTAAAATTACACTATAAGTATAGAAATCTGTACGTGTCTCTCCTTTTTGTCTGTACGTTTACTTCCCACTTCTGGTCAGAATAAAAGCAAATGGTATTGGTAAAGGGAATGGAGATAGTTCAGATAATCAGGCTGAAAATCTAAAAAGTTAGTTTAGCTAGTAAATCCACCAACAGGACTAGGAACTTCAGAGATCTCTATCACTGGATTAGATGTCCATAATAAACAATATGTTAAAAACAAAATAACAATAGGAATGGAAGAGAAAACATTTTTTTTAGTCTTACTATGACTTTTTTTTCTTTTTTTTTATTAACATATAATTTATTATTTGCCCCAGGACTACAGGTCTGTGAATCATCAGGCTTACACATTTCACAGCACTCACCATAGCATATACCCTCCCCAATGTCCATAACCCAGCCACCCTATCCCTACCCTCCCATCCCCCAGTAACCCTCAGTTTGTTTTGTGAGATTAAGACCTCTTATAGAGAAAATATTTTTAAGTAAAATTAAAATTAGCCCCGAGATCTATGAAGAGATTATCAGAACCTCAAAAGTCATCACTGAGTTTCCCTACCATAAAATCTAGAAAACAGGAAATGAAGAGGATGATGTTCACCAGATCATTTTCAGTGTCATCCAAATGACAGAATATGTGGCCTCTGGAATATCTGTCACCATCCTTTGTGCATAAATTTCAGTGACTTCTTAAAATCAGCCCTTGAGGATATCAAACTCTAGGAATTTATCCATTCCTTGTAAGTTATCCAATTTCTTGGCATATAGGTTTTCATAATATTCTAACACACTTGTTTGTATTTCTGTAGTGTCAATCATTACTACTCTTTCATTAGTGAATTTGCTTATTTGGATTCTTTTCTCTCTCTCTCTCTCTCTCTTTTTTTTTTTTTTTTTTTTGGTTGGGTCTGGGTAGGGGTTTTTTGTTTTTNATCTTTTCAAAGAACCAGGTCATGGTTTCATTGATCTGTTCACTATTTTTCCTTTTTTGTGTTTTTTTTTTTTTGTTTTTGTTCTTTTTTGAGTTTCTGTATCATTTATTTCTGCTCTAATCTTTATTATCTCCTTCCTTCCTCTGGGTTTGGGTTTTGTTTATTCTTCTTTTTCTAGCTCATTTAGGTGTAAGTTTAGATTGTTTATTTGAGATTTCTTTTGCTTCTTGAGGTCAGCCTGTATTACTATATACTTTCCTCTTAGAACTGCTTTTGCTGCATCCCAAAGGTTTTGGACCATTTTGTTTTCATTTTCATTTGTTTCACATACTTTTTGATTTCTTCTTTGATTTCCCGGGTGACCCGTTCAATGTTGAATAGCATGTTATTTAACCTTCATATATGTGTGCTCTTTCCAAATTTTCTCTTGTGGTTGATTTTTATTTTCATATAACCTATCAAAACTGAAGCAGGAAGAAATAGAAAATTGGAACAGACTGATTACAACCATTGAAACTGAGTATCTAATCAAAAAAACTACCGAAAACCAAAAGCCCAACACCAAATAGCTCCACAGGTGAATTCTACCAAACATTTAAAGAAGTTACTACCATTCTTCTCAAATTATTCCAAAAAATGCAATGCAAAGAAGATGGAAAACTTCCAAATTTATACTGTGAGGCCAGTATCACCCTAATAACAAAATCAGGTAAGGACACCACTAAAAAAGAGAACTACGGGCCAATATTTCTTATGAATATAGATGTAAAAATCCTCAACAAAACATTAGCAAACCAAATCCGATAATATGTTAAAAAAATCATACACCACATCAAGTGGGATTTATTCCTGGTGTACAAGGGTGGTTCAGTATTCACAAAACCACCAACATGACACATCACATTAATAAGAGAAAGGATAAAAACCATATATGATCATTTCAATAGATGCAGGAAAAGCATTTGACAAAGTAAAACATTCAGTCATTATAAAAACTCCTTGCAAGTTAAGTCTAGAGATGACATACCTCAACATAATCAAGGCCTTATATGAAAAGCCCAGAGCCAACATCACACTCAGTAGCAAAAAACTGAGAGGATTTCCCCTAAGGTCAGAAACAAGACAATGTCCACTCACCACTTTTGTTTAACATAGTACTGGAGGTTGTAGCCAAAGCAGTTAGACAACATAAAGAAATAAAAGGCATCCAAACTGGGAAGGAAGAAGTAAAGCTCTTACCGTTCGCAGATGACATGACACTATATACAGAAAAACCTAAAGACTCCACCAAAAACTATTAGAACTGATAAATGAATTTAGTAAAATCAGTAGGATACAAAATAAATGCATAGAAATCTGTTGCATTTCTATACACTACTAATGAAGCTGCAGAAAGTAAAATTAAGAAAGCAATTCCATTTACAATTCTATCAAAAACAATAAAATGTCCAGGACTAAACTTTAGCAAAGAGATGAAAGACCTGTACTCTGCAAACTATAAAACACTGATAAAAGAAATTTAAGGCAATGCAAAGAAATAGAAAAACATTCTATGAACATGGGTTGGAAGAACAAATATTGTTAAAATGTCTATACCGCCTAAAGTAATCTACAGATTCAATGCAATCCCTATCAAAATACCGACAGCATTTTTCACAGAACTAGAATAACACAAATTTGTATGGAACCACAAAAGACCTTGAATACCCACATCAATCTTGAAAAAGAAAAACAAAACTGGAGGTTATCACAATTCTAGATTTCAAGTTATAATACAAAGTGGAAGTAATTGTACTGGCATAAAAAGAGACACATAGGTGGGTGCCTGGGTGGCTCAGTGGGTTAAAGCCTCTGCCTTCGGCTCAGGTCATGATCTCAGGATCCTGGGATCGAGGCCCGCATCGGGCTCTCTGCTCAGCAGGGAGCCTGCTTCCTCCTCTCTCTCTGCCTGCCTCTCTGCCTCCATGTGATCTCTCTCTTTCTCTCTCTGTCAAATAAATAAATCTTTTAAAAAAAAAAGNATCGGGCTCTCTGCTCAGCAGGGAGCCTGCTTCCTCCTATCTCTCTGCATGCCTCTCTGCCTCCATGTGATCTCTCTCTTTCTCTCTCTGTCAAATAAATAAATCTTTAAAAAAAAAAGAGACACATAGGTCAATAGAATGTAGAGTAGAAAACATAGAAATAAACCCACAATTATGTGGTAGATTAATTATTTTACAAAGGAGGAATGAATATACAATGGGAAAAACGACAGTCTCTTCAACAATGGTGTTGAGAAAACTTGACAGCCACATTCAAAAGAATGAAACTGGACCACTTTTTTTTTTAAGATTTTTTAATTCGTTTATTTGAGAGAGAGACAGAGGGGGGACAAGCAGGGGGAGGGGAAGAGGGAGAGGGGAAAAGCAGACTCCCCACTGAGCTGGGAGCCTGACATGGGGCTCCATCCCAGGACCTGGAGATCATGACCTGAGCCAGAGGCAGACACTTAACCATCTGAGCCACCCAGGTGCCCATGGACCACTTTCTTATACCATACAAAAAAATAAAATAAAATAAACTCAAAACAGATTAAATACATAAATGGGGAGACCTGAAACCATAAAAATCCTTGAAGAGCTCATAAGCAGCAATTTCTCAGACAGCAGCCATAGCAGTATTTTTTTAGATACATCTCCTGAGGCAAGGGAAATAAAAGCAAAAATAAACTATTAGGACTACATCAAAATAAAAAAGTTTCTGCAAAATGAAGAAAACAATAAACAAAATAAAAAGGCAACCTATGGAATTAGAGAAGATATTTACAAATGACCTATCTGGTAAAGGATTAGTGTCCAAAATATATAAAGAACTGATATAATTCAACATCCAAAAAACAAATAATCCAATTTAAAAACAGGCAGAAGACACAAACAGACATTTTTCCAAAGACATATGGATGGCCAACAGACACATGAAAAAATGTTCAGTATCACTCACCATCAGGGAAATGCAAATCAAAACAACAGTGAGTTATTATCTCACACCTGTCAGAATGGCTAAATCAAAAACACAAGAAATAACAGGTGTTGGTGAGGATGTAGAGGAAAAGGAACTCTCTTGCACTGCTGGTGGGAATGCAAACTGGTGTAGCCACTATGGAAAACAGTATGGAGTTTCCTCAAGATGTTAAAGCTAGAACTGCTCTATGATCCAGTGACTGTACCACTGCGTATTTGCCCCCAAAAATATGAAAATGCTAACTGAAAAAGATTCATGCACCCCTATGTTTATTGCGGCATTATTTACAATAGCCAAAGTACAGGAGCAGCCTAAGTGTTCGCTGATAGATGAATGGATAAAGAAGAGGTGAGATATATATAGTTATATCTACATATATCTATATATATCTCCATCTCCATGATATATGTATGGATATATATATATATCCATCTCCATGATGGATATAATATTCCATCATATATTTTATGTGTGTATGCATGTGTGTGTGTATATATATATAAATATATATATATTTCACATATTCTTTATCCATTCATATATATGTGATATATATAAATGTGATATATATACATAATAATACATGTGATGGAATATTATTCAGCCAGAAAAAAGGAACGAAAGCATGCCATTTGCAACTACATGGATGCAGCTAGAGAGTATAATGCTAAGCAAAATGTCAATCAGAGATAGACAAATACCATATCTCACTTATTATATGTGGAATTTAATAAACAAATGAGTAAAGAAAGAGAGAGAGACCAAATAAGAAACTGATTCTTAACTACAGAGAACAAACTGTTGGTTATCAGAGGGAAAGGGATGGGGATTAAAGAGTACACCTATCATGATCAAAAAAAAATTAAAATAAAATTTAAAAGAACATCAAATTCTGTTATAGAAGGAATTTTTGTGTCACCCCCAAATTCCCATGTTGATGTACTATATCCCAGTGTGATAGCGTTTGGAGATTGGAGCCTTTGGGAGATAATTAGGATTAAATGAATTCACAGTGAGAAGGCCAGGAAGAGAGCTCTCATCAGGAACTGAATCAGCCAGCACCATGAACTTGGACTTCCCAGCTTCTAGAACTCTAATACATTTCTGTTGCTTAAGCCCCACAGTCTACAGTATTTTTGTTAGGGCAACTGAGCTGAGTAATACACTCTTTTGCCCCAATGACATGATTTTATATTTATTTGGAAAATGGTTTTCAATTCAATTTATGAATGTGTACAACATGACCTAGAAGCAAAGAAATTCATAACTGGCAGGAAATGAACTCTCACCTAGTTTAATCACTCCTGTTTTGCCTGAATCTTTTGCATAATATGGAACTTGACTAAAGGATCTTAGAAGTTATGCTTGAACTCTTTTAGTGAGAGGAATGCATTTCATTTCCTGGTGTTTCCACATGATTCATTTGTGGACCAGATACTATCACTCAGCTCTGTAGCTACAAAAAAGCATCTGCAAACCTCAAGATTGAATTTATCAAGCAACTACTATGTGCAGATTGTTTTCCCCTTTGTTATGATATACTTTTTCTTTTCTACATACATAGGCACTAAGACTCAGGAAAAACATAAGTGGTCATATCTTTAAGCACTAGTGGATCTGAGGATTGAATCCAGGTATCTGCATTCAAAAAATATTCTCTTTGCACTGCAAAGAATGGTCTCTAAACTATTTTGATTACATACCCCTATCAGGAAAAACATTTTGAATGTATTTTCCCAATTCATGTATTTATCAGTTGCACACATTTACATCTGTACATTTATTGAACATATACAAAAAGTTGAAAAGAAAGTAAATATAAATAGAAGTCCTAATATTTTCTTTCTGAAGCCCAAATTTGAAATTGCTGCACTGGATCACATTGGCTCCCTTGTACCAGTAAGACAGTAAAAGCCAGATCAGTGAAAGCATATTACAATATTGAAAATATTCTGAACCTAACATTGTGCTATCCTGATTATTACTCCTAATACAAAGAAAAGTAAATCTATTATTGTAAGAATTATTTTCAACAGAAGTACGAGCTGCTGGAGTTAAGTCTTTAACCTCTGAAAAGTCATACTATATCAGTATTTCACTGGAGAAATGCCAAGGAAAGTCTGAGTCATGGATGTGATGCTGGGGTTGCTGTAAATGGCTCCTTTCTCTTTGGGACCAGTGGATTGAGAAGAACCACTAGAGTTAATACAGGATGCTAAAGGTTTGTGGTAGAGTCTTGACCACTGTAGCAAATTAAGCTAATTAAAAGCAGAGTTATTGCTAGAGCACTTTTTCATGAAATTTTCTAACAGTGTCAAAAAGCATAATCATTATTAATTACTCTTTCTGTCCTAAATTGCTATGCTATGTAGGTAGAAAGGGGAAAAGCCTACATGTTTATAACTAAATGCATTTTAGAATAAAATTAGATGACTTCATGAAAACATATTTAAGTTAGGAAAAGGCAAGCTTTAAATAGAGAAATTAGTTGATCCATTATAATTCAGAATAGTAAACAAAAATAAGGCTTCCCTTCTACACAGGATTTTCTTGCTTTTAAATTTATACTATGTGAGTATATGCCCCGTATACCTCAACAAGCCTCACTGCACCAACCATGGTTTTGAGATAGGATGGTTTTATAGTAAAACACTAAAATCTGTAATTGTTGTACAAATAAGATTTGTTCAGTCCTATTAAAGCAGAAGTCAGAACAGCAAGAACTGTCCCCAGCTTCCACAGATGGGAAAGACCCTTTGGAAGGTTAGCACAGAGAGAATCCTGTTTATGCTCTGCACTTTCAGCATATGGACAAAGAACCAGAACCCAGAAAAAAACAAATGTAACCTCAAGTGCCCCAAAAGGTATAAAACTCCAAGAAGTCACAAGGACTTTAGATGAGACATGTGAAAATGAAATGTCAGTCCACTAAGAATAGGCCTGAAAACTTTAAAAAGAGGTACAGCATGAATATCATAAAACTTATGGGAGAATTTTCTACTGCAACACTTCTTGTTGGAAATAAACACTTCATGGAAAGGGTCTTCTGCCAGACCAAGGGTTTTCCTTTTCTTCTCTTTCCGTTTGTAATTATTATTAAATCAGAAAATATAGTTTGTAAAGAAGCAGATGCTACCTAAGTGATCATCAGCTTTGTATTTTATGGTATTTTTCACTTGTTTTTCCTTGAATGCCCTAATTTTTACAGAACTTCATCTAGACAACATGGTTTTCCCAACACTGGCATCTTACAGGCACTTGACATAGGTAAAAGCAGTTGTTTTTAATTCCAGCTTTGACTACATTTTCAGAAGCACAGAAAGGAAAGAACACAGGGAGGCTCTCCTGCTTACCAGTTATGGTATTCCCAGGGCAAAGCCAGAGATAGAACTCATTAGGTACCTTCCATGTACCAAGCATCACTATGTGTTAATGTTCTTTCCCCATCACCCATTACATTAGTGGAGTCAGTACCTTGTCAAATGTCCCACAGCAGAGAGTTGAAAGAGCCAGATTTTGAACCTCATTCTGCATGATCTTAAAGTTTGCCTATTTTTTTCAACTAAACCAAGCCACCTTTCAGACAAGTCATTTCATTTCCCCTGCCCTACATCTCAATTTTCCTATCAGCAAAATAAAAGGGCTGAGTTGGAAGATCTTTAAGTTCTCTTCCAACTATAAGAAGAAACCATATACCAGAAACTCTATAAAGTTTATAAGCCCTGTAAAATATGATGAAACCATTTTTATGGGAGATAAATATTAATGCCATGTATTCTAAAAACAAATTATGTGGACAGTTGGAACAATTATATAAGTCAGGAAAGTAAAGCTTAAACTATTTGCTTTTGATATTTTCACCTGATGTGTGATATACTGTAGAACAGTTCCTCATTTTTTTAAATTTATGGACGTCTTTCATTGTCATAGATAAATTCGTGAATCATAACAGCAAAATTTAAAATATTTCATATTTTAATAACATATGATAAAAACTTATTGTAAGATTTTTAAATTTTGTCCATTTATTATAAAGTTTACATGTAAGTTCATTCTAATAATGTCTGACAATATTAACCCATTTAGACATTCAACTCATTTAGCCATTTTCAATTTAACAAGCAGCATAAGTACTTCGATTTACTTTAAATTGATGTAGCTTATGTTATTTAACTTACCTTGAATTAATTTTTAAGAAAATAATTATTAATAAATTTTAAAATTATGTATTTTACTTGGTTCAGGAACAATATAAAATTATAGCTCAAAACTAACTGCATTATAACATCGGAAATAGTGAAAAAAGTAACACCTGTTTTTAAGCTGAATTTTGAAAGTTTATCTTAAATCAACTAATGTAAGTCCTGTTTTGTTTACACATGATGAAATAAGAGAATATATCTAAGGCTGCTATGTCTTACCGCTTTTCTACATATAATATTTTACAGGAATGGACAGTCTTTCTTTCCAATAAATTAAAAACCAAAGGAGATGGGCGCCTGGGTGGCTCAGTGGGTTAAATCCTCTGCCTTCAGCTCAGGTCATGATCTCAGGGTCCTGGGATAGAACCCCACATAGGGATCCCTGCTCAGCAGGGAGCCTGCTTCCTCCTCTCTCTCTGCCTGCCTCTCTGCCTACTTGTGATATCTCTCTCTGTGTCAAATAAATAAATAAATAAAATCTTAAAAAAAAAAAAACAAAGGAGAAATAACTGTCACTGTATTTTCCCCTGTTCACCATCTTCAGTTTCCACACATATACTAGGGGTGCTATGTAAGAATTTTAAGCAGATAAGTGCAACTTGTAGATCTGCTCAAGACAGCTTGGAGCTAAACTTGCAGGATTTTTTTTTTTAATTTCAGTAAAAGTATCCCCCTATTTTTTATACTCAATCAACAGTTGGGGGTATACATTTAATAATTAACTTGAGTTTCCCAATCTACCTATTGTGTGAATTAAAGAAGATTTCTTTCCACCCTTCTATATCTTGAAACATCCCCCATCTCCACAGCTGTGGACTCCACTCACCCTCTCTCCAACCCCTCCCTTCCACATCAGCAGAAGGACCGCATCCATTTTGTTAACTACAAGCCCAGGAGGCACCTTCCATACTTTCCTCTCCCCTAGTTCCTACATCTAATACCTTTCCAAAAGCCCTATCTTTTTTTCCTTCCCAAATATCTTTTTTTTTTTTTAATTTGCCCCAGGGGCACAGGTCTGTGAATCTCCCAAATATCTCATAACTATGTTCAGTCTACCTCCCTACAGTTACCACCCATGGATTCATTATTCTAGCTTTTGTTCATGACCTTGAGGCCACCACTTTCCCTAACACTGCAGGATTATCGCACATCAAGTTCACTCTACCTGGAAGCCCCCTCTTTGCCTCAGTAAGCTAAGTCACCGTTCAGATCACAGACTTCCCCAATGATCCACTTTTCTCAGGGATGCCTGGACTGACCTCCCTGACTGAGCCAAGTCATTCTGTTATATGTTATCACCGTGCTAGGACGTTTCTCTCAGTAGTTATCACAGGGTATTCCTTCACTCGTTCCTTTACCACGTAATTACCTACCGTGTGAAAGATACAGTGATGAATAAATATGAAAAGGCTTTGTCTCAGGAAGTTTACATTCTAGGATGGAGACAGAAGCCATTACATATGAGGACAGGTGGAAGGTATCTGCCTTATGAAAGGAAATATAGTGGAGAATTACTGCTTTACACCTACGTGTGTGATTCTTTGATGCAAGTCTGTCTCCCACAGGAGACCCTAAAGACCACAGCCCCCAGGACCACACTTCACTTCTGTACTGTTCGCATGAGTTCTTCCCATTTTACACACCACAATCACAAATTATGCTCCCAGAGGAGCAATATGTCACTTGAAGCAAAAGGTACTTTGTTTATATTTTTATAGCTGAAATTTTTCATGGATCTCTTCCAAATAAAGGAAGAATCCAGAGCATTAATCATTAAAAAGAACACTACACCAGATCTTGAATGTGAGGAGAAAAATATGACCACACTTTAAGTGCTCAAGAATAAATAATTGTCTAAAGATGATCTTCTTTTCCTGCTGTTTTGTACACCTGAAATTTCATGATGACACATACAAGATACGTGGAGACATTCAGGGAGGAACAGGGGCCGTTTTAACATTTAGAATATTCTCTTTGGATTTTTAAATGTCATAGTGCCAAAGACAAACATTCTCAAATCCTAAACCAAATTAATTCTTAAAATTTTCCTCATCAAAAACAGAAAACACCCACTTCTAAGTGCATAATGTTGAACTTTGTTATAACAGAGACTTAAGAGGTGCAGGATGACTTTTTCAGACCTGTGCAGGATGAACTTTTGAAACTCTGAGGTGACAGCTTCTAACTAGGCAATAAGTCTGGCTCTTTTCTCTGAGAAACAGCAGTCTCCTGCCTAGAGTCATTTAATTAAGGGGAAGCACTTTCTTTATGCCAGTGGATTTTCAAGAAGCTAAAGAAACAGTAAAATGAGAGCTCTGCTGTTTACATTTAGACACGTAGGCAATTCAGGTTCTCTTAATCTGGGAATCGTGAGACTTTCCACCAAGATGAAAACTTCTGCATTAAGCAAATATAAATAGGAAATCTCTTAGCATCATTAAGTGCTCACAGTTCCTTAAAGTCATGGCTCAGTTAATCATTTGCTTTTAGAATGTTTTCCTCCAAGAACAGTGCAATGTTTAATAATATTTTTTTAATTATCCAAAATATTCTCCCCTTTGCCTTTACACATTTTTTCCGATCACATGGCACTGAAATTAAATGAAAGAAAGAAGCATTATATGAATGGTGTAGTTTCATATTTAACTTAAAATAAGAAAAACTAAGTAACAGAAAGATGTGTTGGCAGTTTGGTCATTTGTATGCAAGTCACTTCCTATTACAATGAGCAACTATATGATGATCAAAGGAACTCCAGGCTCAAAGCCATACCCCTTTATTTTATCCAGTAATCCATACAACTAAACACCAACCAGGAAAACAAATAAATTTGGACATTTCCTCAGAGTTTGTTGAATTTCTTCCGTTGGTTATTAAACACCAAGAACTGGCACACCTCTGAGTACATCCTCATTTTTTAAGAAACCCTACTGAGCACACTATCCTTCCCTCTCCACAGGCACTGTTCACCCTCAAAGGCCTGATAGTAATTCCACAGAAAGAATCAGAGATGGCCTCAGGCCATCACAAAAGAATCACGGGTTGTAACACAAAGCGTTCTCATACTAGAGAAATGTGTTTGCATTTGTGGTTTTTCTGATGTCTTCAGATGAGTGTCCCTACGTCACAACTGCATCTGTTTGGATGCCTTTTTTCCCCTTGGGTAAATGAACAAAGGGACATGTTCTTAGAGCTTGCCTCATAGAAATTAACTGCCTCTTCTCATCTTTGCCTTGTGTAGCTTTCTTGGGGTTGCTCTATTTGCTTATACTTCATTCCATAAGCGAATATGAATCTAAAAATTATCACTAATTTGGCGCCTTAAGAAGAGTAGGTAGTTGGAAAGAAGGCTTAATCTACACCAGAGCCCTGAGGACATTCACTTAAAAAAGCACTAGAGGAGGAGAGAAATTAGAGACATATGCTAGGGTAGACAGCTCATGGAAGTGATGTCCTCCTGATCAAGTATTCACATTATTCACCATGTACATGAACTTTTAGAACGTCATCGATTGAAGTACTTAGCGGTGTAAATTAAATTTATCCTTTTGGACTCGCCTAGAAAATTCAATTTTCAAAACATAAATTTCTTCAGTTTCAGTTTTTAATCGTATAATTTCTGCATCAGTCCAAATCTCAGAGCGTCCAATCTCACGCCTTTAGGCTAATACAAATGAATGGTAAGGCATACAAACTGGCTGAAAGATATTTTCCATCAAATATCAACCAGGCCACAGAAACAAATAAGTCTCCATTTGTTAATAAGCTGCATACAGCCCGACAGCTGAAAGTTGATGAAGGATCTCCCACAAGCCTGATCATGATAGCACTGTATTAAACTCTAAAGAAAACAGTAAAAAATTATGTGTACACATTTTTAGATAAGAAACGAAAACAAAAGGTACTTACACTTTTGCTCCGAGAAAGCAAATCACAGGTATTTCTTTTCATGGTGGTGCTTTAGGTAATTCAAGCGGACAATAGTTGTTTCCAATGTCACTGCTCTCACTGCAACAATTACCCACTCAAAAGCCAACTGGCATTCTGAAGAGAAAAGCAAGGAAATGTTTAATCAAGTATATGATTAACACATGCACTTCGAAATGCTATCTTAGACTAGGACAGTAATTCTTAAATTATTCAGCAGAACAAGATAACATGGTGCTGTGTTTAGAGCCATAAAAGTCCACACAAGCAGCATTTCCAAAACAGCTTTTGTTAAATGTAAGTTAGAGATTTCAAGCACCATCTGTTTTCCATTAAATATTCAAGTCTACATTTCTAGTGGCTTAAAAAAAATAGGTATGGTAGCCACAACTTACACTTACATGTATGAAATGAAGACGTATGGTGAGCCGTGGGTGTTGTGATTCTGGCTGGTACAGCTGGAGACCCCTTAGTTTTCCACTAAGCATTCACTAAGTAAGGTAGCCTTGTCTACCACAAGAGGGATCTGACTACATCTGAAAGCCCTCTGACCATAGTCTGGTGGCCTCCCATTTCATCATTAGCAGTAATCCACAGTACAGTGGTTCTTCAGTAAATTTAGTGAGTTCTCTGTTCTTTGGATTCAAAGATGTTGTAAGAAACGGTTGGAAGAAGTAGTTTACCGAGTCAAGCAACAACTCTGATTTCTAAGAATATCCCAGAATAGCTGTCACTTGAATGACATGATAGCCTTATTACCTTACCTTCACATCCCACGAGACATTAAGAGGGAGATTCTGTTTTTCGTGTTGAAGAAAGAGCAAATACAATAGCTATCAGAGTTGTGTTAATTCTGATATTCAGGTGAATCTGGGCATAACTGACATATTCACAGGGAATATTTGCATGTAGGCTGAAATGCCTTTTGGGAAAGAAGTTACTCTAAGAGAACGGGGTAAAGCAAACAGGCTTGACCAAGACACGAAAACACTGACATTGTAGATGTAGGCTGAAACGGGCGGAACAGACCAATTCTAACAACAGCATGTATTTTCTCATTTGGATTTACTCTAAGTTTCTCAAAAGACTTGTGCCTGAGGTTTAGGGAAAAGACTAACAATGAGCAAGGTCTGAAGGAGTTTGTTTTACTGAAATGATGGGAAAAATATCGAAGTGCAGAATGGTGTGAATTATACATTCAAACATATAAATACATTCAAACAAAAGTAACTAATATACTTTAAAAAACACAAAACAGGGCACCTGGGTGGCTCAGTGGGTTAAACTCTCTACCTTCGGCTCAGGTCATGATCTCGGGGTCCTGGGATCGAGGCCCGCATCAGGCTCCCTGCTCAGTGGGGAGCCTGCTTCCTCCTCTCTCTCTGCCTGCCTCTCTGCCTACTTGTGATCTGATCTCTCTCTCTCTCTGTCAAATAAATAAATAAAACCTTAAAAAAAATAAAAAATAAAAAAATAAAAAACACACAGAGGGAGGGAACACAGGGAACACAGCATCTCTCTGGGCTCTCAGCAGCCAGGGAAGCCACTGGTCCCCCACACCAGTGCACAGGGACCTTCTTCACCAGGTTTTCCAGAATTCTGCCGTGGTGCACTCTCAAGGCTTAAAGACTTGTTTTGAAGCCATGTGAATCAACCCTCAAGACTTATGAGATGAAAAGGGAGAAACTTCTAGGGAGGCCAGAGATCCCACAACAGCAAGGTAGAGCTAGAACCAGAGAAATCCAGTTTATCAATGTTAAGAATATCCCAAGTTACAACTTGGGAGACCCAAAGGACACTGAGACACAAAGTCTTCTTCCAGGGTTCATAAAAATGCTTGCCTGAGGTTAAAGAAAAATGCACAAATGAAAAGTGACTTTCTAGGATAAATATGGTTTCTTTGAGTATGTGTAGATTATTTTTCAGGGAGTGGGGGTTGGAAGAAAGAGGGGATCCATAAATGCAAAAGTTCTCGACTAGCACACCTCCAGGACTTTCGTCACATTTCCCAGTGGGTTTTAATGCCATTCATTTTGTAAGTTCTCAGAAAATATGAAATTATATTACCTACCTTGAATCCATTTAAGAAGTGGACAGAAATAATATAAACAGAACTAAATATTCCATATCTAGGGAGAAAATAAAATCCAACTAAATACTGTGGGAAGCTTATATGATTCTCAGAGAAAAATACATTCAAAATATTTAATTACTCACTCAGTAATTAATGACTACTCTTAGGGGCAACCAGGGAATAGTTAGTTGCCCTTAGTGGGCTAGTAACTCACTGGTTTTAAATTAACCAATCAGTCAAATCAGACGAATCATGGAATTGACCTGGTAAGGTTTGCTGAATTCATCAAGTTTTTAACAAATTTGCCTTGACATCACTTAAAGACTTTTTCTATAGGAATTTGGAACCTATGAATTTTTGGATAGGCAAATGGGTATAACTGAAAATTGACTGTTGATGGGCTGGACTTTCTCACCCTATATACTTGGGAGACAGTGCGGTCTGGCTAAAAAAGTATGGACCTTAAAAGCAAAGAGGCATAGGATTTGAAACCAAAGAGGTTAGAATTTCAGCTCTCCAAGGGCACTCTGTGTAGTTTTCAGCAAGTTACTTAACCTTTCTGACCTTTTTTGAGATCTGCCCAAAGGGGATCATAATAATTCATGTGTGTTTTGAGTTTAAATGACCTGCTGTGTATACAACAATGTCTAGAAAATACTGAGCTCACATTATCACCACCAACACCATCATCAGCCTTCATTGTTACCTTTTTCTTCTCTTAGTATCAAATGACAAGTACCAACAACCCATTCTTATTTTTCCGCTTAAAAGTGTCCAACTCCATCAGATAAGACAGAACTAGGCAAATATACTTTCAACTAAATGGTAATGAATAATGTATCAGTTAAGGCCCCAGGAATAAATAGACAGCACACTCATATTAGGATCATTTAAGAGGGGTTAGAAAAGAGATTATTAAGGAAGATGACAATTGTGGGGGGAGGTTGGGGGTACACTGTTGGTTAAGCATCTGACTCCTGGTTTTGGCTCAGGTCATGATCTCCTGGCCCTGGGACAGAGCCCTGCATGGCATCTGGCTCCACGCTCAGTGAGGGGTCTGCTGCTCTCCCTCTCTCTCTCCCTCTGCCCTTCCCCCTGACTAGTGTGTGTGTGCACATGCACGTGCACATGCTATCTCTCTCTCAAATAAATAAATAAAATCTTTTTTAAAAAGGAAGATGAGAGTAGGATAAAGAAATCTACAAAGGATATGTGATGGTCTTGGAACTACTAACAAAGGGGTTTTTATCACCCCCAAAAGGGACAAGGGAGGGGTCATGAATACCTAGGGGGAGAGTGTCACAGGGTAAGCTGCCCTGAAGAAGGTCATTCCCTGGGACATGGCTAGTCTCAGTGGACCCCAAAAGGAAAGAGATAAGGAGATGAACGTGATCTCATCTTCCTCTGATCTCCTGCGGGGACTCCCCACGGCCAAATGCAACAGAGCCAGAGGGCAAAGGAAGCTGCTGCTGTCCACCTCACTGGGCTGAGACAGAAAGCATCCCAGACTGGGGTGGGGAAGAGAGCAGAGCTGGAGGGTAGGCAGGAGACACGCCACACAAATGGGATCTGCAGCCCAGGAAGAGGATTGCACTTTTCTGCTCTTTTCATCCTAAGAAAAATACCAGATTGCACTTTCTGCTCATTTCATCATAAGAAAAATACCATTTATCTTTCATCCTCCTAATAAACCTGTGAGGTAGGTATCATTAATGAATTCTCTCCATGGCACAAAAGAGGAAATCAGCTCCAAGCAGTGAACTGCCAAGTAAATAGCAAAATCAGGATTCAAACCTGATTTGTCTGACTCCAAAGTCCACGTTTTTGTCTAGGCTGCCTTCGTGCTTTGCAGTCAATACCCGGCACGAACCAATGCATTTTAATGATCAACAAATGGTAACCTCTGCAAATACCAAAGCTGTGCCCAAACCAAACAGTGGTTGATNGCATTTTAATGATCAACAAATGGTAACCTCTGCAAATACCAAAGCTGTGCCCAAACCAAACAATGGTTGATAAAAGAAAAGAAAAGAAAAGAGAGAGAGAGGTTTAGTCTCAGGAAGGCAGTTATCTTAGTTCCTACAAATTCCTCCCTCAGCAAAGATAATGCCATGAAACAGCAGAAACGCTTGCTCCCTCCAGGGGCACTAAACAGAAAACCAGGTGAGAGAACACTCACACATGCAATTTCATTACTATAGGAGTTCCCGCATGAAAGTTAATTAGGGAGAAGGAAGACTCAGCTCCTGCAGGGAGAACACGTTAAAAATAAAAAGAGAGGAGGTAAGGAAGATAGACGGTGCTGGAACACTTGGAGACAGAATCTGAGCTGTAGCACCTGTATAAATGTTGCGGCATCGATGAAAGGATAAGAGCTTAGATAGGTTCTTCCCTAGAGATTAAGGATTTAGAGAGTGGAAAAAGCCCCGAACTGGGCATCAGAAGAAGTAAGTTCCACTTACAGTGATGTGTCATATACACAAGCTGTGGGTGGTATTAGGGAAATCCTTTCTCTTTTTTCCTCCACCAGTGGCTTGCTTCTCTGTGAAGAGGAGATAACATTATCTCCACAACCCACCTCACAGGGCTGTCATGGGGATCAATTAGATAGTGTGTCAAAAAGTTTTCTAGAATCTATCAAGTTCCCTGCAAACGTAAATTGCATCTATTCATTGAAACATCAGATGTGCCAATGCAGGGTGGACCCTCTAAATATGACTGAGAAAGTTCTACTACTCGCAAATGTTAGAGAGATATCTCTATATGACTGAATATATTTTATGTATTTTAAAGGAATTTTGTATTCTTTATTCTTTTGTAATTCATATTTTTTCTTCTACACTGTAATTAATTTCATGCAGAGACTGCTGAATTATAAAATCACTCAGATGAATTAATTTTAAAAAACACATTTATTGGGCATCATGAATGGGCCAAGTGTTCTGCTAAACTCTCAGATAACCTCCAAACTTTCTAGATTCAGAGGGGAAGGATGGTTTGGATACTGTTGTCTATGAATGATCAAAGGATAATCAATTAGTTTGTCTCCAACTTAGTTTCTTCACCACCTCAGCAAGATCCGTTTTTCTGGGACTGTATAAAATACACATCAAAATGAAATCAGGGGGTGCCTGGGTGGTCAGTGGGTTAAGCCTCTGCTTTTGGCTCAGGTCATGATCTCAGGGTCCTGGGATAGAGCCCCACATAGGGATCCCTGCTCAGCAGGGAGCCTGCTTCCTCCTCTCTCTCTGCCTGCCTCTCTGCCTACTTGCAATCTCTCTCTCTCTGTCAAATAAATAAAAATCTAAAAAAAAAAAAAAATGAAATCAGGATAGGGTGCCTGGGTGGCTCAGTCAGTTAAGTGTCTGTCTTCGGCTCCGGTCATGATCCCAGGCTCCTGGGATTGAGTCCCATGTCGGGCCAACTACTCAGCAGGGAGTTGGCTTCTCCTGCTACGCCTCCCCCTGTTCATGCTCTTTCTCTCTCTCCCTCTCCCTTTTTCATAAATAAATAAAATCTTTAAAAAAAAATGAAACCAGGATAGACAGTCTCTTTCTTAGATTAAATTCTAATCTAAAAAGAAAAATAAGTAGATATGGCACATATTTTTAAAAAGTAAGTTTGATCACTGTAAAAGATAACCCCAAAGAAATAACAATAAAAATAGACTCAATTTATCAAGGATTGTCCACCAAAATATGTGCAAACAAGAAACCTGGAGGCAGAAATTCAAGAATTAAATGCTCAAAAATTTAAGAGAGAAGATGCATATGAGTAAAAAAACAGACTTTTGGGGAGGTTTGAGTTAATGCCATAGGCTCTTAAATGCCAACTAATTTGCCCCGTCCACACATCAGATAGGTAACATGGACACTTGCCCCAGTGTCCCTTGGCTAGATCTGTGTAGAGACAAAGGAAGAAAAGTCCCTGATATTTCCTTATACCTTCTAAAGCTGTGAATTAAGAGAAAGGAGTCCTTCCCTGTCTAGATCTGAGAGTGACCAAAGAGTTTCCTGCATATTTACACCCTGCCTCTTTTCTCCAACGTGCCTGGTGAAAGATGTCCCTTATCTGAGCTCTGGCTAGAACCTACACAATCTGAGATCTAGAAAGAACTCATGGCACACATGAGGAAACTGAGACACAGGAAGGTAAGCAATTTGCCTAAAATCACAGGGCTATGTGGAACAACATAGAAATTAATCTGAGGTCTCTGTACTCCCTGCCCAGACCTCCATCCAACTAAGGATGTTGCCTTATACATTGACGTTCCTAAAACTCACTGTACAGGATGACTCAGAGGTATTTGTCTGCATGCCCGGCAGAGTTCAACAACTTAGTTCTTAGTTCTTAGAGAACTAAGTTGGTACAATCTGCTTGTAACACAGGGATGGCTCTATTTACTGAGGTTGTAGCTCGTGCTTTGGAGGAGCCCTTGGGCTGCCTCGCAGAAGCCAGGCTGATGTATCTCAGGGAGAGGGGCCAGGTGACCTGTGACTTACAGGTTTAAGATGACCTCACCTCATGCTTGGTCCCCAACACAAACCCTCCACCCTAGTCTGAATGGTCTAATCCCTCCAACAACTGTGACATGTTCATTTCCACCTCCTAGCCCTCACTGGACGTTCTTAAAATGTTCTTCTATTGTCCATCATTCTGAACATTTCTGTTCTTCAAAGTCCACCAAGTCCTTCTTTCTAAAATGAGAGTTGCCCTGCTATCCCAAGTCACACAGCTTTCTACTTCCTCTGAATTCCAACAGTAAAGGCTATGTCGTGCCATGATATCAACTACTGTCTTGTGGGTTTTCTCTAACTGTTTTATGGGTTTAATCTCTGCTTCCTCAATTGTGGGTTGACTATGGCACATTTTACAGCCTTTTTTTTTTTTTCACTTTTTCATACTATAAGTTATACGATTATAAAATGCAAATGCTTCAGGTTAAAAGCAATTCATTACCATTCTTTTGCCTTCTCCATAGTGCTCAACAAAGTGTTGAGCCCCAGCAACCACTCAATAAAATATATTTTTAAAAGGAGAAGTAAAAGTCCATTAAAAACCATTTTAATTAATAAGTGGTACAAAATTTGAAATAAAATTTTGTCAAAGTGTGGAAAATATTCAATTTCAGTATTTGTCAAAGAAATGAAAATTAAAATCCCAACATCTCCATTCATCTTGCCTACCACTTAGCAAAGTTCAGGTTTTTTAAAATAAAATACTTGATAATGTTGTATATATAATGAACTATGCATTTCATATGCTGCTTATCAGCTTCAAAATGACATAAATCTTCAGAAAGAAATTTGATAAGTACCAAAACCTAGAACTGCATTGTATATTTTATATAGTAATTCAGAAAATCAACCCAAAATATGGCAAGTGCTTTGTATGCAAAGGTGTTTGCAATAATGCTACTTAGAATGATGAAAATTTAAAAGCAATTTAGGGGCACTTGGGTAGCTCAGTTGGTTAAGCATCTTACTTCAGTTCAAGTCATGATCCTGGGGTCTTGGGACTGAGCTCCACATCATATTGGGCTCCTTGCTCAGCAGAGAACCACTTCTCCTTCTCCCTTTACCCCTCCCTCAGGTTGTGCTCTTTCTCTCTTAAATAAAAAACATCTTTTTAAAAATAAATAATAAATAAATAAATAATTTAGATGTCCAATAGTAAGGGAAGAGCTAAATAAAATATGAGAAACCTCATGATGTACTATACAATTAAAAAATATATACTGTATAAGACATTTTAATTACATTGAAAAATGTTTCTGCTGTAATGTTAAATGACAAAAACAGGATTAAAGTTGTAGGTACAGCATATTCCTATAAAAAATTATGCACAGAGAAAATACTAGGAAGAAATATAGGAAACTATTAGTTGCTGTATGTAGGTTTTAGTATTACAGATATTTCTATTCTTCTTTCTATATTTCTCAGCTTCTTAAATTTTCTTTTTTTTTTTAAGATTTTATTTATTTATTTGACACAGAGAGAGAGATCAGATCACAAGTAGGCAGAGAGGCAGGCAGAGAGAGAGGAGGAAGCAGGCTCCCTGCTGAGCAGAGAGCCCGATGCGGGCCTCGATCCCAGGACCCTGAGATCATGACCTGAGCTGAAGGCAGAGGCTTTAACCCACTGAGCCACCCAGGCGCCCTTAAATTTTCAATATTTGGGAAAAATAAACAATTAAAAGTCAAAAGAAAGTAATTGAGTGAATTTGCAACAACTCATTAATCCTCTTTTCCTACTTCAGAGCATCCTTTAAATGGTAAACTTTTGTTAGTGTGATTGTTCTAGCTTTTGTTGGTGTGATTGTTCTAGGTTAGTGGATTTTATGTCCATTCATTTGAGTATTTGTTTTTATATGCCCAACTATGCTATTTTATACAAAATGTTAGACTTTGGCTTTTGGGAATCTATAAATGGAGAAGAGACTTAGTTGGAAAGTGATGGCCAACATTAAGTTCTCTCTCACTGACCCTACTATTACTTTCTCCATTTGGATGTCTGTTGATCTTCCTTTTTCTTTTGGTCCCAGTAACAGTGACAATTACACACACACACACACACACACACACACACACACACACACACACACACACACANGAGTCTCTGCTTCACCTAGAAAATCAGTTACTGAGATTCCCCATTATTTTCCAGTAATGGAAAACACATCAAACTCAGACAAATGTAAATTATGAATCCACAAGAGATCTGGGTTTTGTCAGACCAACAAGAGCTCAATCCACAAAGCATTTTTATTTGCATTTAAAGTTGGGAAATGAGTATGGATGAGGAACTGTTTGTCACAATTTGGAATAAAAATATTCATAAAATAGTAAATTAACAGTTAAGCTCTTTACCTCAGTTTAGCTTCAACAATTTTTGTACCTTTTGAATTGTTTAGAGCCTCTTCCTAATATCTTCCTAAACCGTCTATCAAACATTGCACCTCAGCTTCGTCTCACTCCACCTCACTTTCACTTATCTCCTTGGGAGGATGAGGCATTTCTTCTGTGTAGAGTTGTATCTTCTACCCACTCTCTACCTTCCTTCCCTCCTTCTTCTCTAACTGGCCCTCTTTCCTCAAACTCTAAATATTCTCTTGAATCTCTCTTCTGGTTTAAAAAAAAATCCCCCTTAATCCCTCAGTCTTTCCCCTCCAAAGGTTATTTTTTCTCTATATAATCAGATGATTTGAAAAAAATTTCTATTAAACTCACTTTCTCCACCTCTTTACTCTGACATCCACCCCTTACACCACCATAACCTAGTTTTACTCTTTTTACACTTCAATTTCTTTCTCTAACATTTCTAGACCACCATATTGCCAGATATAACAAGCACTTTCCAAATTATCTGACTAGACTTCCCTACTATAACATCATCCGTGTCCTTCTAGAAACTCTATCCTCCCTTGCCTTCTGTGATATCACTCTCTGACGGCTCTGATTGCTTGACCTCTCTCTACCTCATGGACTCTTCTTTTGTACACCCCTTAAATATGGATGATACCACTATTCTTAGTCTTTATCAGTGCTTCCCAAACATGAGTGCATATCAAAATTAGTCAGGGAATTCCATATAATGCAAACTGCTGGCTCTCCACTAAATGAATCAGAACCTCCAGGATATGAAGGAATCTGCTTTTGACCAATTGTCCATATGATACTCATGAAGCTTTCAGAGCACTTGATAGTTGATTGGCCCTTGGGAATCTCTGGTCTACATTATACACCTGGGCAATCTATTAGTTTTCATTGTTTAACCATATGTATGCTAATTTATGCATGTTAATCATATCCATACATACAAACACACATATATATATATACATACATATGATACCCTCACTTCTCCCGAGCTTCAAATTTGTACATTTCAATGACATCACTTGGAAGATCGATAAGCATCTCAAATACAACATGTCCATATATGAACTCAACCTTCTTTCTTTTTTCCCTCCTAAATAGGTTCTTCCTCTTATCCTCTCTCTTTCTCAGCTAATGGGACCACCATCCACCCAGGGAGTCAAGCCAAACTCTTGAACACTTCCCACTCCCTGATCACAAATATTCGATCCACGATCATGCTCTGCTAGAGTACCTGGCAAACAGCCCTCAGCTCTAACCTCTCCCTGCAGCTCTAGGACCACTACTCCCTTTCAAACTTTTATCCACACCATTTCTGTAGGTACCTGCTAAGAGGTCTCGTCATCAGCACTGCCTACTTGCCCCTCCACACAACATACTTCACACCCTTGTTATACTGAATCATTTGTAACTCCCCACTACTCTGTGCCGTTTCCCACTTCCATGTCCTTGCTATTGATTTTTTTCTCCTCCCTCTTCCCCATATCTACTTTCTTCCTTCTTTACCTGGCTACTCCTGTTTCAAGGCTCATCTGAAGTGTTGAGCTCTCCTTCATGAGCTTCCTGATCCCCCAACATCCCAGCCCCACCCCCATTGCCAGTCTGAACCAACGCAGCTGATCTACACTTCCATTAAGGCTGCCTGGATGCCTTCAACAGTGTTATTTGTCAAATTATACCAAAATGATCCATCTCACTGCCACTGCTACCCAGGACTCTAAGACTCCTGAAGGTAGAAAACATTTCATGTTTGTATAGGCAATCACAACTTCACATATGCTCAATAAATTTTTAGTGAACTGGGCCAAATTGAAATGCTTCCCTTGGCTAGAATTACCAGAAGGAATGTACATTTTGTCTCTGGACGAAGAAGAATCAAATATTTTCCTTTGTAGTTTATACCCATACAAAACCATCATCTTATTCCCTTCTCCTACCCCACAATGATAACAGTAGTCCCTCTTATTCATTCACCAGGCATTTACTAGGCACTTGAGGCATGCAATGAACTGTGCCAGGGTCCAGGGATGCAAAGATAAACATGATAAAATCTCTCTCCACCAGGAGCTCACAGACCAGTGGGGGAGAGAGACAAACAGTACAATGCACTAAGAGCTCTGACGGAGGCTCAGAATAGCTGATGCGGGACCCAAAGGAGGGAGAAAGTGATTCACACACCTAATGGCTTCAAAGCCTGTTCTGAGTTATTCCGCTCTTGCGAACACTTTACTTTAAGTTATTCAACTGCCATTTCATATACTGATGTTTTTCTCCAAGTAGAAGGAAACCAACATGAAAGGAGAGACGGGCACTTCGTTTCATCTCTTGCACATCTGGTCAGATCTCTGTCCCAGCAGAGAGGTGACTGGAGAATTCCACACCCAGAAATGTTCTGTAAATGCCTGTCAAATGAATAATGTGCAGGTGACAACCCTTACATAAGAGAACACCAGCCACTTTTGATTGCAGTACATATTTTTTATAAAATAATTGACATTTTGGAAGGTAAAAGTCCACGTGGCTCCCAAGGTAGCCCATTTCTTCACTTCCAAGGGTATGGAAATGCCAAAACACCCACTGTTTCAACACTCACCTTGATCAGTATTTCAAAACAGTCCAGCTGAGTCGTTCAACAGCAAATAAATTACATTTCTTTTTGGATTCCATGCTTTGTGGCTTTTCCCCCCAACCTGAAATAATTGCAGCTCTCTAAAACACAACTCTTCACCCTTAAATAAAAGGCTAGGGACTTTCCAATTCATCTCTCATAAATGGAGAATCTGTTTCTTGAGCATAGCTTGCTCTGGTTTTAGCTTCCTGCTGCAGTGAGGAAAGTTACAATAGAAGCTTCTTTTCAACAACTTTCCTAATCATATCCCTCCCACTTCCTCATTATGGTGCCCTTCCAGGCCTGGGCAGTGGGAGCTGACTAGAGTAGTTTTGTTGTGTGAATCATAGGACAGCAGGGTACGTAGTCTGCTGGCCCAGGGCCAAGATGGAAGGGGCCTCTGTTGTGTGTCATCCACAACTAAGTTATAACAGAGCCATTAAGAGCCTCAGGACAAAACCCCCTGAGTCATCATGAGGGAAAACAAAATGATGGCAAGACAATCCCTGCAAGATCTCTGGCTTAAGCAAGCAGTCACTATCTACGAAGGAAGTGGAATTCACTGAAGCAACGAGGCTTTTTTTTTCAATACATTTGTGTCCCACATCAGACGCAAGTAAAAGCCTGAGGATTTCTAAATTTGAGAAATGTTTAAGTGGTATTGTCATGGAAGGTTGTGGGCTGTATGCACAGAGTGGAGTCTACAAATCACGCATTACCAAATCACAGTCGGTACGCTCCATCATGGGATGAGCTCAGTTGTAGAAGATGAACTATTCTATCCCACTAGTTAAAACAAGAAAAACACAATATGGATGATGGATCAATTGATAATAGATAGATAGATAAGTAGATATATAGAGAAAGAAAGAGACAGAGAGGGAGCTGGGGAGAGGAAGAAGTGAAGGAGTGAAAGGGAGAAATCTCCAAGTCAAAGATCCTGGATTCTATTATATGTAGCTTTCTCAATGTAAGCTGTAGAAGCAAAACTATCATTTCTAAATTAATATAAGTCTGATGTTTTCAGAACTTCCTTTTAAAACAAATCCACCTCTTTGTTCTTTAGTTGCTTCCATTTCTCAATTAGCAATGAATCCTTCTTATTTGCCTGCAAAATCTACATTTGTGACTAGCTCCCTTGACAAACCTTACAATGTACTTATTTAAAATAAGTCCCTATTGACCTAATAATACTATTATTTTAGATTACATGGTATACAATGAGAATTTGAAGAAAATAAACCAGTTAAAGATAAAAAGAGACGGGGGCAGTTGGTAGAGCCTCATGCAGAGAGCTTACTTAAGGCAGGTGATGAAAGCTTTTCAAATGAGGCTTCAAGAGAACAACTTTTATCCTGACACCAAGTAACTGAATACCCTCAGGCTATCATTTCTCCCTGATTAACAATTGCTACCCAAGGAGTCATACCCTGCAGATTATATGACTAGAAGAAAAACAAGGCAGAAAATGAACATTCAATGTTAATTGAAAGAAACAAAAAACAAGGAAATTAACACAACCAAGAAGCCAAAGATGAGAAATAAAACCCAAACTTCTCAGTTCTCCCCCTCTTAGGAAGTGACAACCCATTAGCATCCTTCAAGGGGATGAGCCCACTATGGAGACCTCATTAACACACATGGAGAAAACTGCATGCCCCTCAGTTTTAGCTGGAGCCAAGGATCAAATTTTTAATCAAAGGTAAAATGCTGTTGTCTTTTTATGTTAAAATTAAAATGACAGCAGAGAAGAAGCTGGACAAAGATTTTGAATTTTTTTTTCTGTTCAAGAATTTTACTGTTTTACTATTTCATGATGGGTGTTAAAGGTAACAAACAACAAGGAGGTAGTAAGGCAGAAATTACAATACCCTTCTGCCCTGGGACATTTCCAACATCGTCTTTCTTTTTCCTATTCAGTGTATGTATGGGAGACAGAATCAAGTCAGCCCTCAGGAGAGTACCCTTCATTTTTCAAACTGTTTTCCTCCTTAGGAACAGGTCTTTAGTTCACACCATTCCAAAAGAAGGTATTTTAAGATACCATCTGAAGAAGAAGAATTTACATTATAAATGCTTATTCAGAGAAGAAAAGGAAAAGAACAAAATGAACTAGTGGAATAATAGGAGTTTTGGAATTTCCTAATTTTGTGACCTTGAGGGAAGTAATGCAACCCTTGTGAATGTCCAGCTCCTAGTCAATATCCATGGAACTCCTGAAACCAATACTGCAAGGCCATGGTGTAGACTAAATGTTGGACTGATGGTCAGCACATACTAAGCAGCATCCCTGCATGAAATAAGGTGCTCTGTAAACATTAACTTCATATCACTTTGCTCACCCTTTACTGGAGTAAACAAGAATTGGTTTTTTAGGAAGCTCGGATTTTACTAATGTTGCAACACTGTCTCATTAAAAATGGACTTTTCCCAGGATTATTATTCTACAGTAACAATGACAAAGAATGAGGACCCTGTCCTAATTCTCAGGATGCTCAAATGTCGTGGAAGGTATAATCTTTCATTTCTTAAGTTCTTCCATGGCCTTTTTCTAGGGTAAAATGAATGTTTCAAATCTTATTTCAGAGGTCTGAAATCCTTTTCACTCTGGTACTTCCTTCTTCAAGTACTCAGTGAATGAGCTTTAAAATGAACTCCATCACTCTTCCAGCAAGAAATTAATTGTAAAACCCACTCTCAGCAGCTAGCAGTAAGCAGCTTTCAAGTTTCTCAGAGAATCTGAAAGCCCCTGAGTGTACAGAAAGGACAAGCAGAGGACCCTGACACACAGAAGAAAACTCACCTCTGATTAGCATGATCCCCATGATTACCCAATAGATGTTCAGAGCCTGGTTGCTCTAATTGGAGCCTGTGCTGAATCATTGCCATTCATGGAGTACCCATCTGGCACCTGAAATTAGATTTTGTTCCCTCTTCATTTATAATGGTGATGAGTGATGGAGGTACATAACAGCAAAACCCCTTAAAAATTACTCTGCTAATAGATGAATTTCTTAGTGAAAATGGAAAATGGCAGTTCTTTTTCTAAAGATCTGGCTATCTTTTATCACCCAATGGTTTATTGGCTCCATTTTTCAAAAGGACAATCATACTGGGGATGATTGGGATGCTCGATTTTTATCGTTAAAAATCTCTTTAATTCACTGAACAAGTAATACAACGTGTAAGTTGCAAAACAAAACCAGATTTAATGTCTGAAATCTAAGTAGTCAAGAGCAAGAACTTTGGAGTAAAAAGAGTATTTAAGTTTCCAGCTCATTGAAAACCTTGCCATCTGGAAATTATGTCATGCCATGTACCATGCGGTGCCATATCAGAGACGCCATTTTTGATCATTCTATTCCCCGCTTTTACTAGGGAAATAGACGCCTTAACCCACTACAATAGCTAGAATTCTTCATCTTTTTTGCAGGACACCAGTGTATAACTTATTTTTAGCATAAGCTACTCCACTGCAATATCTCGGAACCTTAAAATCTTAATATTATCAATTATAATACTAATTGTAACTTATCCTTGGCTATTTAGTCTTTAATGACCAAGACTATCCTGGCTGTGTTACTTATTATGTGACTTTGAGCCATTTACCTAACCTCTCTTTCTACCTGAGTCTCTTCATCTGACCCATTGTACACTCCAGACGGGACACACCCCCACTGCTGAATTTCCTCCAATCCACAGAGGGCAGAGATACTGTTTTAGGTGGAATGGGAGTCCAGGATACCACCCAGAAGGCTCCTTCTGGGGGTGAGTGACACTAAAGGTAACTTAAAACTCCCATACGCCATATACCCCTAGGGGAAAAGAGGGATGGCCAACAGTGCTGCCCGGAAAGCTGGACAGTGAGGGTTTGGAAAGGGTGCAGCCACACTACTGCTAAGAGATGTCAGGTGGATTTCCCTAACTGGGGATGAGTTAAGACTTGCAGCCAGACCTGAGGAGAACCACAGTCCCAGCAAAGGCTGGGGGCCTGCCCAATAGGCAAAGAGAGCTGAGTTCCCTAAAAGTCATTCTTGTTTTCTGCTGTGGGAAGAGGACAGAGAAAGAGTACTAAACCAGTTTTAGGCACTTCAAAAATGGAGGCCAGAGGGACCCAGAGCCCATCCGTGCAGAGATGAGCGATACAAAAACACTCAATTGGAAAACAGCCTGTGAACCAAAGTCACCTTTCTCCGATGCTATGAGGACACTAATAAGTCTATTATTATAATTACAAACATGCAGCGGGCATTCACTGTGTGTCAGGCAATGTTTGAATCACTTAAAATAAATGAACTCATTCAATTCACACAAAATTCTGTAAAATAGCAACCATTTTAATGCCCCATTTGTAGATGGGGGGAAAAAAGGAGACACAAAAAAAGATTATACAAACAGTTCAAGATGACATGGTTAGTAAACTGTGAACCCAGGAAACAGACATTTCCTCCTGGACTTAAAAACCATTTTGGTTTGTTAGGGAAGCAGTAAGAACTAAAGGAAAAGGAGAAAGACAATCTTGATCTAGAGCTAAACTTTGAATTCACTGAATACTTGCACAAGAGAAACCATGTTTAATCCCTAAAAGAACTAAAATTAAGGGTTTTTTTCACCCTCATCAGTGGGAAAAATAGTCCCAGAGTTAGAAGATTGATTATAGGAAATAACTGTAGTGAGTAAATTCTGACCCACCTATAAATGTTAGTCAATGTCAGTGCACCAAACTTCCAATATAAGATAGAAATTTCACCCGATTTATTTCATTCTCCTTGCTCCCAAATTCACTTTGAAGCAACCAAAGAAGTGTAGCAATAGGAAAATCAAGGAAAAGTACCATCAATTCACGGAATTTTCTGTAAAACAACCCATAGGATCCAGAATGCCCATGAGTCTATACAGTCTGTAACATGAGAAAAACTTAGTAAGAAGAAATCTATTGATAAAATTCATCATATCAATAGATCAAGGAAGACTTATCTCTAAAAATGCCTAAAAAATGTGTGGAAAAACCCCAACATAGAGTTCTGATTATTAAGCTTTAATAAAACAAGAATATAAGGCATGCTGTCCTTAAATAGCCAATGTCTTGCTTAAGGATGAAAGATTGGAGGCATGTCCATTAACGTCAGGAGCAGTGGAAGGACACACACAAGTACCACCCGTATTTAACAACACGTTTTAACTGCTAGGTAATAAATATTTAAAAAGAGTCATATATACTGAAAAAGAGGAGGCAAATTTGTAATTATGTAAAAGAAATTAAAAATAAAAATTTACTAAAGTGACCAATTACAAACCAATATTTTCCTAAATCCAGCAATTGGGAATATAATAGGTATGAAAAAAAAAACTAAAAAACTAAAACAACCCACATGAAGATTTTGGGGGTTTTGTTCACTTGTTTCTTTATAAAGGTAGAGGAGATATATGAAAAAACAAACAAACAAACAAAAACTACCATTTTACCAGAGAACCTAAAAGGAGACATGAAAAGAAGTGACATGTCTCTGAGGAGGAAAGCAAGCTCAGTTCCAATTACGTACGGTTCTAACCTACATTATTTTCCTATTTATTTCCATTTAGGTTTTGTGTTATAGAAACCTTCACAAATACACAAAGGTAGAGAAAAGAGTGGACCCCATGTACACACCATATAGCAAAAAAGTATCAGTATTTTTCCCATACTGGCTTTATCTACCCTTTACGTGCAATTCTCCCATATCTCCCTGCTTGCATAATTTAAGACATCATAGAAATAAACATGCATGTTTACCTAGAAAATTTCTAAAAAACAGTAATACTGAAGGAAGAATTTCTATAATAATTAAAGTAATTTATCCTGCCATCAGAGTAGAAGAAAAACCAGTGGAATTGAATAAAAACCAAAGAGAAACAACTATAATAAGAATTTGATATTTGATAAAGGTAACGTTTATTTTAAGTGTTTAGAGATGGGTTAAGAAGTCACTAGATGGAGACAATTTGATATTAGCCTGGGAACAAAACCTAACACATACTTTATAGTATACCTAATACATACGTATGATACCTCATATCTTACCACAATAAATTCCACATGAATTCAAGGTATGATTGTGAAAAATAAAGCCATGGAGTTACTAGAATATAGTATTTGTACAAATTTTATTTCTTTAAGGGTAAGGAAGGTCTTTTTAAGCATTATACATGCCAAACTCTTTGCTAAGGGCATAAACTAAGAACATAATGATTGAACTGGTTTTAAAAATGAAAAATATGTATCAAAATATTTTAAAATATATATTACAAACTAGGAAAATATCACACATATTTTATGGAGTTACACCATGAAGAAGTCTTACAAGTCAGTAAGAAAAATAAATATGTCCCAGGAGAAAAGCAAATGTGCAAAAGGTAAACTAAAATTTGAAATTAATGTATGAAAAAATCAGCCTCACTAGTAAACAAACAGAACAAGAAGATGCCCTCCTTTGTCCATCAGATGGTACATTAAAATTTTAAAAAATCACACCAAGTGTCAGAACACTCATTTACCACTAGTGGGAATATAATCGGTACAATATTTCTAGACAGGTATTTGGCAAATATATCAAAAGCCTGATAAACATGCATGCCCTCTGAATCAATATGAGAAAGAGATCCACAGATGAACATTTGAAGATAATACTCAAAGCACTGTTCCTAATAGGGAAAAATGTGAACAAAGTAAACACTTAAAAATGAAAGATTATCTAAATTAAAATTGCTGGAAATATCTAGCAGAATATTACGAGGCTATCAGGAATAATGACGTAGGTGATAAAACTATTAAGTGAAAAGCACAGGTTACCAAACTGCATTTATTAGTATGATCCCATTTCTACACCTATAAATACAGAGAAAATAATCTCAAAGAATATACATCAAAATATAACAGTGTTTAGCTCTAGAATTATGGGAGGATTTTCTCCTTTTATTCCTATGCCAAATAGAATCTAATCTTTCTACAGTGAACATGTGCTATTCGTATTATAAAATTAAGTAATAAAAAAGTATGTACATTATAGCTTTAAGGATAGTTTGAAACTAAAGACCAAAGTTGTAGACAGGAAGAGTGACAACAGAATTCCTCAGTCATGATGGGGTTGATGCTTCTAATGGGAAAGATGATAGATGTCCATGACTTGCCTGGAGATTGTGTATTTCAAATTGTTAACTTGTATGCCCCAGCTGCTCTGAAACATGAAGCAGGCTTTGAAATTCGAGCATCATTTTGAAAATCAAGTATCATATAGAAATTCAAATCTGCAGTCATTACAGTTAGTTCTCCTTAAGGTTAACAAAGTTAGTGAAAGCAAGGAATCTTAAAAATGATAGGTGACTGACATGTTTATAAAAATGCACAATATTTTTAACTTGCCAATTATGAAGTGAGCATTAGTTGACATGCTTCAGATGCAAAGTTTCATTGACTTAACTGTATACAAAAGCATGTTCCAAGACATTTTTCTGTAAATTAAAAGAAGAGAGCAACCATGTTATTTAACCTGAACAGGCGGGAAAGCCCCCAGTTGCACATGTCTGCTCTCACAGCCTGCAAGATCCTTGATCATTCTGAGCCTGACCCAGGCCTGTGCCCAGCAACAAACTGATTCAAAATTGGGAGGAATGTATAGAGCTCTATGTTAATGCACATTGAGAGAAAAAGAAAGAAAACAGACATCGGCTGAGTGGCAGCTTCTTGCCAGATACTGTGTTATTTGCTTGTACCTGTTATTCTAGTTAGTTCTTCAAAATCTATGGAGTGGATGGCATTTCCCCTGTTCTGGATGGGGAGGATGATAAAACCAAGGCCAAGAAAAATGAAACGATTTTCCCCAAGTGTCACCAGTAACAATTAGTAAAAGAGAGATTCAAACCACTTATATCTCTGGCTCAAAACCCTATGCCCTATCCCAAACCAATCTGATTCTGCCACTTTGAGACACCTGGAGTGTGAATGGCTTGGAGGTCAAGCCACAGACTTCTAAGCCAGAATGCCTGGGTTTGAATCCCAACTAGACCACTTGTGAGATGTGTGGCCCTGCACATGCTTCTCCACCTGTGACTCAGTTTCCTCCCCTGTAAAATGGGGGTGATAGTAGTACCCGCCCCATGAGTTATAAGAATGAATAAGAAGAGTTAAGAAGTATAAAGGATTAGGGACTTTCCTTAACATATAAGATGCATCGGTGTGGGGGGGGGGGTNAGAAGAGTTAAGAAGTATAAAGGATTAGGGACTTTCCTTAACATATAAGATGCATCGGTGTGTGTGTGGGGGGGTTGTAGTCCCTTTGTGCTCCATTTTTGACAACTGGTCTTCCTCTTTTTCCCCACCAACCTTGTCCGCCAACTTTCTCCCTGACAGCTCCTTAAAGACAGCAAATCTGATCCCCAGCTCAGTGTATGGGCCCCTGCTGGAAGCCACGCCCTTCTGAGGTCAGCTGCATGCAGGCTTCCGGGAGTGCTCAGTCTGCACACACTGGGGTTCTGTCTCACTGTGCTCTGCCAGCCTGCGGGGAGCCACCTAGGAGCCTCTGCTGGCCCTTGGCTGTGCCACCTTCCACCCATCACCCTCTTGGAGTACACTGCTCTGCTTGCAAACCGGCACAATGCCCTCCTGTCTCTACTTGTGGCACCTGCTCTTCTTGGAACAGATCCTATTTCCAGATTCCAGCAGCACACAATTCGAAAACACACCCAGCATGACCCACGACTGTCCACTAAGCTTAAACTCGCATTTCGAGGGAGACAACAGAGGAGGCTTCTCAAGCTAGAGAATGTGCACCCCTTCCAATCTCAAGAGTACCCTGAAAAGGTCATGCAAGGTGGGAACTAGATATGCACTTCATTTTTAAAACTGGACAAATGGCACAACATTTTATTCATGCCAGTAAGTGAGGTATGTCCAAACACAGTACAACTCTATACTGAGAAATGACACCCTGAATGTATGAGACAATGCTTCCTCTACACCCAGAACCTCTTGCTTCTTTTCCTTCTGCCAAAACACATTCACTGGCGTGGTGCACTGTTGTCAGACTCATCTTGGTGGAAAGAAGGATTTGCAGTCTAACACCTGATCTGAAATCACCTGCAGATCTTTCATCGCTTTGGACACCTCTCCTCTTATGTTAATAAGTGTTTAATGCGACCTCACAGGTTCAAATCTATCCCAAATGCCTTTACTTCTATAGACATGTTGTACAAAGAAACAGCCAAGTGTTTATGGTAACATAAGGCCACGTGCAAGAAGAAAATACTGATGCTTCAAAGGACACATTTCCCAGCCTTCGTTAGTACTTTAGAAATGGAACAATGACTTCTTCAGCCTCACCATTTATTCAAAATTTCTTTTGCTTTGCTCTGAAATTTCTAAGTATTAGCACTTTTATTTTTCTTTCTGAAGATGAAGGTGTTATATCTAAAGTATGCCTTTTACCCAAAGGTCTCAAAATTACTTTACATATACATTTCATGAGGTGGAAGCTGGTAATTCAAACTTCAGATATCATGAAAGGGAACCGAAATCTAACAGTGACATTTCAAAAACATATCTGTACACAAGATGCATAGAGCTGATATTGGATTGGAATTGGAAGAAACCACTGTTTGATAAACTACATTTTACTCTCTCTCCTAAAATGATGTCATCATTTCCAGCAGGACTCAATAAATATTCAGGATGAAAAGCCAAATATTTGTTGAGCATCTCCCAAAGGTGTAACATCTATCCTAGGAAGTACTGAAGGGAGGGGAAAAAGAAGTGTAAGACATAAATCTCTTTAAACACAATCTTGTTCAGAGAACCAGGCTGACACTAGAAACAATTACAAAACACTACAGTCTATAATTAGAGCTTAATACATTGTGTGGGACAGCTAATAAGTTCAAAAGTAATTAAGAAAAGAAAAATGAGACAAACAGTTGTAGGCTAAGATCATAAAAAAACAAAGTGTACAGTTTTCAAGTAGACCTTTAAAAGTGTTAAGTGTATGGATGAGCATTAAAGGAAGGGGATGGCATTCATGCCCAAAAGGAATAGCTTAGGGGAAATAGACATGAAGTCACCGAAGATAGGGCAGAAACTAGTAAACAGATATATAATGGGTAAAGGGTGGCAGGTAAGACAATCTTCTCTACCAAAACAGAGGGTATGTTACAAGGAATAAAGGGAAATATCTTGGATCATTAAGTGGAAAGGAGATTATGTGGGACATTGGATGCCATTTGGGCCTGATCCAAAGGGAAACCAATGCAGACTCTTAGCAGATTAATGATATGGTAGGGCACTCCTTTAAGAGGTATATTCAGCCAACAGAAGTTAAATTAATGAGAACTGGTCTAATTCACTGGTTTGTTTTCTCACAGAAATCCTTATTTTGTGGCATAAATTAGAAAGATCAGGTCTTCTCTCTTATTATTCCCGAAACCTTGGGTGAACAGAGACATTCAGAATCTCATTTCAAATAGGAATAGAAACATATGTGTTACATTGTTCTTATAAGAATTAAATCAGGTTATACATGAAAAGTGATTAATATATAGAAAGCACTTAGTAAACACCAATTCTTTCTCCAACAAGGCATTTCAATATTTTACAAATATGTAAAGATGAATTATAAATAAGACTCTGATCTTTAGACAAAGCTGTTATAGGGAATGTTCCAAACACACAACAATCACACTTTGTATTTAGTCAGTCAATGATCTGATCTTATTTTGGTATAATCAACATAAATCTAGATCTACTGCTCATTCCAAATTGTTTCATAAATGAATAAGTATACTGAATTTTGATCCCAAATTTAAATGGGCCAAGTTAGAATAGCTTCTCTGCTGTGTTTATGGAGACTCCAATTAAGAAATAGATATATCAGATAGGGGGTGTCCATCCATTCATTTGTTCTTTTTAAGAAAGTATTTACCAACCACCTGTTAAGTGCTAAGCACTGCTCTGAGCACTGGGAACACAGTAGTGAACAAAAATACCAAATCTGTATGTTCATTTACCTTACATTCTAGAGGAAGAAGATAGATAATAGATTAATGTATAAGTAACATACAAGTAACATAAATAAACAATGATTAAAATATTACGTGTGATGGTGATACATGCAACAAGAACAAAATGTGTATGAAGGGTCGGAAACTACAATTTTAGATAGACTGTCCCAGAAGAGATTCTCTGAAAATACAGGATGAGTAAAAGCCTGAAGAAAGTGCAAGAGGGAGCCCTCTAAGTATGTGGCCATGCCCTGGTGTGTCTGAGGCACATTCAGGGTAACTGGGGCTGAGTGAACCAGTGACTGAGGCACTGAGATTGAGTTCAGAGAGGTAACAGTGTCATAGGAGCCACATAAGGCATACTATGACAGATCTCTGGGTCTATAGCCCTTGTAGAGCAGGAAGGTACAGCAGGACTATGGCTGGCCCAGAGAGGACACATAAGTCATGGAAGAGGCAGAAAATGGCACCAAGCTCCAACACGGCAACAACCAGATTTATCCTTCCAGTGCTGCCCAGTTTTCAATGGCTACTTCCAACACCAAGCCTAGGAATCCCCTCTCCCATAATTTAGTAACACGTAGCAACCATGAAGGAAATAATACAGTAAAAATACAATGATGGTAGGAATGAACCTCATCAATGCATCAGAGTGCATCACAAGCTAGCTACACGACCAGCCACCCTTTGAGAATTGCTCTCCTAGAACTGACAGAACATTCACTATCTGGCTTGCAGGAGGTGCCAACAGGGCAGAAGGTGCCAGCAAGGACAGATGGTGTCTGCAGGAAGCCCACCTCACTGGGGTTAGGCAGCCAGTGACGACTGTAAAATAGTGAAGGAAAAGGCAACTTGAGATTTATAAATTAAAACCAATTTCTGAGCTCCTCCCCTTTCCATCCACTGATGTAAAGCCAGTCTGGCTAGATTCATTTTCATGGACTCCAGGAAGAGAAATCTGTGCTGGAAACATCCACCTAGTGTCAGATAATCCTGCCAAGAACCATTAGAAAGCCTGATTTCCCCAAAGCAAAGTATTTTTCTTAATTAGTGTTAGTGGCATGGACACCTGGTTTGCCCCCTCTTGTGCACTAAGACCCTTAAACTTTAAGTAATTAGTAAGGCAATTCCTAAGAATATGAATCCTCCCATTTCCCTGTGATGACCCAAGATAATCATATCATTGAAACCTTGAAAACATGGCCATGTCATTGTTTTCTCTCCGAGTAATAATCGGGATTTCGGAAAGGCTTCCTGTTGACAATTTTGGCACTCACCTAAAAAACAAAAACGCTAGAATTCTGTCAGCATTTCAACATCACAAACTGCCTGTTGGTGTATGGCATTATATAAAATAGAGAAACAACCCTGGAGGGTAATGTCCCGGGGTGGAGAAATGTCACTGTTTTCTTATGGCAACTCCCTCAACATCATTTCACGATGGGATTTTTTTTTCCTACAAAGCAGTTTGGACATAGCGTTTATTTCCTGAGATGGGTTTAGAGGTTACTGCACTCAGACTGGCAGATGAGACACAGTGCTAGAAGGAGAGAGGGGAAGAGAGAGAAGAGATGGAAGGAGGGAGAGCGAAAAGAAAGAAATTGGGGGAAAGAGAGGGAGAGAGATAAAGGACAAAGACTGCAGACATAAACTGGCTATGTTTTTTAATTATCTTGAACCTAATGAAGTGTTTGCTTTAAGTTGGGAACCTCTTGCAACAATTACCTTCTTTGAGAATTTAATCAAAACTACCATAACATGATCAGAAACCTTCCTAAGTAAGTAAATCCCTTACTTGTAATTACTTCCTGACTTCTGCATCTATAAGGTAAAATGCACTCAAAACAAAAGAAAACGCATAACCAAGTGCAAGTTTTGAGATTCATACTTAGAAACCACAAATGTCAAAGGAGCTTCTCACTTCTGGAAAATAAGTAACACTGCCAGTTTTCTTAACAACTACACAAATGTACCTAATCTGATCTGAATTCAACCAGAGTTTTAGTAAAATTGCAAATTAGGACAAGTTACAGCAATTTTTAGGGTTTTCTTAAATCCAATAACTGTCACAGAGAAACAGAACTGAAAAAAAAAAGTAAATGGAAATCCTCAAGATTTTCACTGACCTCTAAGAGATGTTCCTTTTGTTAAAAAAAAGCTTTTTTTAAGCCTCAATGTCAAATAATTTATAGCCTCATAAACTCATAAAATTACATTTAAAATTTGAAACAGCAAAGTAACAAAACCCATAAAACATTAGGATCTTAACCAGGGAAAACAAAACCGGATTCTGTCAGGAAGCCAATTACTCTAGACCTACTGCTCTGACAAGTTAGCAGGACATAAAAACCCTTTCCCTACAAAGAAAAAAGGATCTACATTTGAGAAGAGACACCACCCCCTCCAAAAGATGTAATTATAAGTTATTCGATAAGTGTCCAAGAAACCAAAATAACTGTTTCAAACACCATTTCAAACCTCCTTGCAAGTACTTCACAGCATACTACCATTTTTATAGGGTTTCTTTGGGGGTTATTCTCTTGTTTCCTTTCTTTTACAGAAAAACGAGATTAGGGCACAAGATTTTCTAGGGGACTAGAAAGTCCGAAGGATTAAAGGCCGGTGTCGGTAACGAAGGTCAGTTCCACTCTGGTGCTTCTGTTTCGAACAGCTGCACGTGCGTGTAATGGGCGATGCTTGGCACAGCTGGGAGGCTGGGCTTCAGCAAGGGGCCCACGCGGAGCCGGAGCCGTGGCGGCGCCACAGCGGGCAGCCGCGCAGACTGGTCGGCAGGCTGCAGGGAGGGGCCGCGCGCACCTGCTACTCTCCTCCAACTCGGCGGCGCTGATCACCCTGCCCCCACCCCTGGCCCCACTTGTGGCTCCTCTAACACCACACAGGAGCCCTCCCAGCACCAGCAAATCCGCGCAGACCGGTAACAAAACTGTCATTCCGGAAACGCTGAACCCGATGTCATTCTCTGCACTCAGGAATAGCCCGCAGATGCCCGGGAGGCAGCTCTCTACCAGCGAGGCTGAAGCAGTATGTGTGGACCTTGATGGCTTCCCGCGAGGCGGGAAGAAGACAGGTCAAGCGGCCTCCATTTTGCAGACAGGAGAACTAATGCAGCCAGGAGGCCTGTCATGGCAGCTTGGGGATAGATCCAGAATTCATGGCACAGGTTCTCAGCTGTCCTGAAGGGAAAGCTACTTCCTTCAGAAATCTTGTGTGTAAATGTACATACACATACACACACCCATACACACACGTATATATAACACACATATATATGGAATTACATATACACATAAATGCAATTTCCTCATTCCATGTTATTATGTTAAACTTTCTTTTCCAGATTTGCTACCATATACACACTAAAGGGCTGAAAACAGAAAGCAAAGCTTTAGAAAAAGAACTAAAAATATGTATTTATGGTGTAACGTATGTGCTTCCACACTCCCACTTACATTTGGCACGGTCATTTTTGTCTAGTTTGAGATGAGCTATTTGGGTCCTAGTAACATCATCCACCTTGATGGTGCAGCATTTAATACTAGTACTCCAAAAACGAAATGAGTATGAATCCTGTAACATCTCCTGAACATTCCTTTATGTAATAGTCCCTGATACTATGCCTAGGCTACCCGCGGACTCCATGATTAACTTGACTTCAAGGCATGAAATATTTGTGTTTTGGGGATATTAGAGTGACTGAAACAGGCTCACAAACCCATAAGCTCCCCCCAGCATTACTTCAATCACCATATACATAATTTTTTAAATGTATGTAAAAAAAAGATGAAATGTATGTAAAAACTATTAATCATGAATTTAAAAAACAAGTTCATTTTTAAGTGTCACTAAATTCACAGCGGCTTTTTGTCATTATATAGTTTTCAAGCCACACATTCTAAAAATATAATTACTCTCACATGGAACTGTGGGCTGGATTTAATGACTGGCTTCTAACAGAACAGAATAGAATAGAAATGTTTTGTGAATTCTGAGACAAACCCATTTACCTTTCACCCAGGATTCCCAAGTCAGAGACTCTGGTAAATCTGCAAACCTGGTATCCCTGCTTTCTCCTAGATACAAAAGTCTTAACTTCTGATAATTCTCCAGGGGGCGGGGGGGTGGTGGAATTTTCCCCCACAACTGACATGGAGCAGAACATATGCCCTCCCACCAGCTGGGGTGGGCATGTAACCCAGGCCAATCAGAGCACCCCAGAGCCTGCAAGTGACTGGTGCAGTAAAAGGCACATGACCCAGGACAGACTAATAAATCTGTACCCTGATATTCAATGTGGGGGATCCTGGAAGAATGAAAGAGTCTCTACTTTGTATAACAACTGGTAAGCAAGAGATAAGCCTCCTCTCTAGAGTCCTTTATTTTTCCTAGCTTCATAGAAAGAGACTGCCTGACAATGTTGCCAATAGAGAGGGTGGGCAAGCAAAGCCAAGAGAGTCAGTGAGAAACAGGCTGAGCTGAGTGACACCATTATACATCTGTGACTAGATCTATTCCTGCTAGACTTAAAATGATGTGAGTCAATAAATTCATTTTTTTGCTTAAATTACGTCAAGTTGATTTTCTGCTCCTTGCGAAGAAAGCCTTGCCTAATATTAGAGGTAAACAAAATGTCATTGAAAAGATCTCATTAAAAAAAAAATTGATGGTGGGGTTCCTGGCTGGCTTGGTCAGAAGAGCATGCAACTCTTGATCTCAGGGTTGTGAGTTGGAGCCCCACATTAACTTTTTAAAAAACTGATGATCAAAAATTGAAAAAAAATTGATAATCACTGCACTACAGCATTTTCACAGTTATCCTTGTTCTTCTTCCTCAGCTTTTCTCCTTTCTTGGTTGCCATAATGCCACATTCTCTTACTTCTCCTAATCAACACTGTGGCCATTTCTTCCTTTCCCCAGCTGTCCCTCAAGTGCTCATGCTCTGTGTTTCTGTTCTGGCTGCTTCTCTTCTCTCCATTTTTCCTCCTTCAGTTTCATCCAGGAGCTAGTTTCCTACCTGCCTTATTGCTGTTGGCAAACAGGTAAGAAAATGCGGTGTCTCTGCGTGGACTCAATGACACCATGGCGTCTGAAGACGTGTGGCAGTGACAGTTGTGCCAACCTCCTGTGTCCAAAAGTACAGCCACACTGTGCACTCGTGAACTCCAAAGGTTCACTGGTAGTCTCCTGCTACCTCATCAGACTTCTTGGACTGTCTTGCTTTGGGAGTCATTTCCAGAAGCCCACCTCTCCAGGCCTTCCGATGTTTTCACAATTCTAGAAAAAGCTAGATGGAGTATTTGTCACCCAGTTTCTCTAGAATTCTTCCCACTGGCAACAGAATAAAATGTGAAACTTTTTCAACAGCCAGTAAGACCATGAGTTCTACAGTCAACTGATGTCCAGGGTAACTTCATCTCCCGCCAGTTTCTTCTTGACACTTTGACAACCCTGACAGGTCCATCTACCCTTGGTCTCTGTCATTAGCATATGTTCCTCTCTTTTCCTGCACCTCCCTCTCCCTCTTGATTGCCTGGTAAATGTCCAGGCAGCCTTCAGAGACTCCTCCAGAGAGAGTATGCACCTGTTTGTAGGCACCACAGGCCCTTATGCTCAACACTTTAGAATTATCAGGTGACTAAATTATAATTTTTGTTTTCATGATTATCATTCCACTCTAATTGAAATTCATTGAGGGCACAGGTAGTGAATTTTTCTTGGTTTCCCCAAGCCTATCATAGTATATGATACTTAAATAAACAGAATGGGAATTAAATCTTGCCTCAATTTATGAAATGTTACAGAGGCTTAAATGCATTTCCCTTCAGCTCCATCTCCTGGGAGAAATGATAAGATCTGAAATAAAATGCTCCTGCTTGGAAAGGCAGTACACGCATATGAAGAATTTATTAGTATCACTCCTTACCCAGCTTCAGGAGCGCTCTCCAACACCACCCAGCATCACTGTCAGTAATGCAAATACAAAGAAACTTCAGCTCTTTCCTCAAATCCCCACAACCTCCTTTCCAGCCTATAAACCTGCCCACGTTTCCATTCTCTCCCTTAAATTCACAGGAAGGTGACAGACTACTTGGACAATCTCTCTCTTCTGTTATCCTCAATGCTTTACATGTTATAGTCTTACATAACTTAGAGAATTCCTTTTTAAATGGAGATACCCACATATGCTACCTCTTCATCACCTTAATAACAATGAATTTAGTGTAACTACCAGACACCATTTTAATAAGGCTATTCTTCTCCGTACTTGGAGAAGAGTTCAAGCTTATTTGTTAAGTGCCAAAGTGTAAACCAGGGGCCTGAAAGAGTGACATTAGTGGAAAGGCCACACTAATCACCTATTATGGGTGCTTTAACCACGGCGCATGATCCTTCGGTACCTAGACAGAAGACAGCTGCCTTTGCTATATGTAATACAAACTTAGAAGGGAGAAAAACACCACACCACAAACAGCTGGACTTCATAGAAGACATTTAAAACTCAAAGTCTTGGAGGAAGAAAGAAAACTTCTGAGGCAAAAATCTCTAAGCCACAGAGGTCCTCAAAGCAAGCAACACTTCAATTTCTATCCTCTGAAACGGGAACAAAGGCATCACTAGAGGTAGGGATTACTGTAGAATGTGTACTTCCCCTCTCCTCTATGCCACTCTCAGCACCGTCTCCTGTTTGCCAAGACTAACTCAACATCACTACCAAAACAGCAGCAACAACAACAACAAATCCTTGCTTCCAGATTTTAATTTCTAAGGTAGGTTAACCACGTTCCTCAGTTGTGGCTGATGGAAGAAGTGCAGTGTGATTCAGTCCTTTGCAGTGGTTCCCATGACTCATTTGGTGACCAACTATGGAGCTGGCAGAATTGAACATTACCCCTTTTAATTTCAGTTAGAAATGCTGTTTGGGGACATTTGATTCCTGACACAGCAAGGACACAAAAGGAGAAGAAAAAAAAAAAAAGCAAACCAGAAAATCCTACTAGGCTAAAGAGATAAGGAATTTTAGAGCAAAGGTGAAGGTTACTTGTCACTCTCCCTATGAGTTATCCTTACAGCTGTTTATTAGGATATTATTTTTGTTTCTTCTATAAATTGTATGACCTCCAGGAAATTAATATAAGGGTCTACCTTCACCACAACCCTTAAACAAATCAGAACTGCAAAAGTTAATTGGGAAGCAATTATTTTTGTTTTCATTATAAGAGCTCTTTATTTTGCAAGGAAAATAAGTTTTCTTCAGATTGTAAGTTTCCCTACAGAGTTAAAATATGAGGTAAGAAGAGTCTTATTATGCCTAAATTGGGGGGGAATGTATCTTCTCTCTAGTTCTTAAAATGTGGCCCCTGGACAAGTAACAGCAGCAGAGGACCAGGAACTTGTCAGAAATGCCAATTTGGGGCCCATCCCAGACCTATGGAATAATACACTCATGGACGTAGGGCCCAGCAGTTCAGGTGGCAATGGTTCAAAAGCAGCCATGTTGTTTATCCGCCACATTCATGAATGATCTAAATGATACTGCTATCACTGTAAGAATTCTATACCTGTGTTGGAAAAACTTTGGAAAGGAGAGGGGTTGAACAGTGAATGACTAAAACAACATATTTAGGGATAAGAATTTGGGAGATTCTGGGCCCCTGTTTTACCATTAGAAGAATCTTTCTGGACCAGCAGGAGTAATCAAAGCAGAGCTCTGTTCTGACCCGTGTAATCTAAAGATCCACAAGTGACCTTGAAAATCCTTAAAAACCACTTCCAAATAAGAGCCTAGAAAAGCATCTTAGATCCCTGACTTTGCTTAGGCCTGCCATGACCCTCTCCACAGCTGAAGTTCTAAGAGAAGAAAAAAAAGTTCTTGAGATTCCCATATTTATATTTCAACAAATAAGCATCGTGTCTGTACCTTGTACCAGGTACTTTCAAGTAACTCTCTGATTAAGACTTGCAACAACCAATTCTTGTAAGTCAGGTATTTTTATTCCCTTCGTAGTATATGTCCACTATTTGTGTCCATCCAGCACCTCATCTCCCTTCTGTTGGCAATAGCATAACTACTTCTTTGTGTGAATCATTCCCTTCTTGGCTTCATCCTGGGGTTAATAATAAAGGTTTTTCTCTCCTCTTTCTTCACATAGGTAGACAGATGACTCAGGAGTACTCAGAATCTTTCATTATGATTATTATACACTTAAGTGAATGGGACAGAAAGACACTTTGATTTCCTTTTGAGATGCTCAGCTGGAGAGTTGTAAACCTGGAGGTGTCAGCTGCCATGTTTCTTGCTACATAAAACCTGTCTTCTGTCAGTGAGAAAGAGGCCAACACAGAGAACAAAAAAGCAGAGATAAGAATGTCATGGTGATGATGGGCCCCTAAGGTCTCCTGTACGTGGAGGTCTCATATACATATAAATACAAATATACACAACAGCGGTTTAGGTAACTATTCAAATTCTAGGATCTACCTCCATCCACATCAGCTTTTCTTGCTTGAGCCAGCTTAGTTTTCTGCCACTTGCAACTGAGAGTCCTGTATGAGATAACACATTATGAATGACTAAAGAGACTTAAAGGATTAAGAATATTGCCTATAGTTCCTATTTAATCATTGGAAAGGCAGGACACCTAGTTCTTCATAAAGTCCAAAATATGTTCCACTATGCCACAGTTATCTTTAAAAATAAGCCTAGGGTTTGTCTAATTGAATACATTTTGTGGTGACTGGGTTTTCCAATCACATATTAAAACAGAACAGAGGGGCACCTAGCTGGCTCAGTTGGTTAAGTGTCTGATTCCTGATTTTGGCTCAGGTCATGATCTCAGGGTTGTGAGATCAAGCCCTGTATCAGGCTCTACTCTTAGCGGGAGTCTGCTTGACATTCTCACTCTCCCTTTGTCTCTCTCTCTCTGCTCACACTCACTTTCACTCTCTCTCTCTCTCCATCTCTCTCAAATAAATAAATAAGCCTTAAAACACACACACACGTACACACAGCAAGAACCATAGAAGAAATAGTGATAATTTGGACTTCATTAAAATTGGGAACTTCCATCCATCAAAAGAAAGCATAAATATACTCACATATTTATCAGAATACATAAACACAAGTCAAAAACAAAAATAGCTAAAATACTTGAATAAGATTTCATAAAGGAGGTTTCAAAAAGGGCAATACATATATGGAAAGGTACTCAACATTATTATTCATCAGGAAAATGAATACTAAAACTGTAATGACATACACACATTCACCAGAGTGGCTAAAATTAAAAACACTCACAATACAACATATTGGCACAAATGCAGAAGAATGAGGGCTCTCATACATTGCTGGTGGGAAGGAAAACTGGCACTACCTCTTTGGAAAAACATTTGGCAGCAAGGACTAAAGCTAAATTATTCCTACCTTATGAACATGCAAGCCTAATTCCAGTTCTATCTACCAAAAAAAGAATGAGTACATATGGCCATCAAAAAAAACAGTAGCAGTCCATAGTATCTGAAAAAAATGAAAATAAAGCAAATACCCATCAAGAGGAAAACAATATATCCATATCATCAAATACTACATAGCAAAAACAGGCACAACCACACTATGGGGACAGAAGTAGGAATGGTGGTAATGACTGCATGGAGGAAAATTAACTGGGTAGAAAAGTAATTGGCAAGAGGGATGGTTTTTAATCCTTCTTTTCTATCTTAGACCAGGCAGTGATTGTACAAGTATATACATATGTAAAAAAATCAATGAACTGTACACTGAAGATTTATGTACTTTCCTATGATACCTTATTTAAGGAAAAAAAAGAATTTAGAAGATGCTACAAACATAACTGAATTCTCTATGGTTTATCATTTTTAAAGTTATCCTTGAAGACTAAAAAACATAGAGGTCCAACAGGGAAGAGAATTGAGATCATTTCTAATGGAGTATCCATGTTAACAGAAGTTCACATTTCTGTGTAGGTAAGTTGTGTATCACAATAGAATCTAGAAAGTAGTTACATATTTCAGGGTTGTTTGGGGACAGGGTGTGATAAAGTGATGATCAGAAATAATTTACACACTGTTAAATCACCTTTCTTGATCCACAAACTCACCCCAAGTTGAACGTCTATGCTCCCTGAAAACAGGGGAAAATACAAATCATCTCATCCAGCCTCATCAACCCTATGAACTATAGATACTCGGCAAACTCTGTTTTGAGGATTACCGGTTATTAAATTACTATTTAATTTTATAAATATATCCACCTCTTCCAAAAGCACCCTCAAATAATTATATTTTCTCTGTATTTTCAAATTACCTTAGAATAATCCATAAATGACAGAACATTAATAAACGAATATACAGCAGCCTTGTTATTTCTAGCCAATCATTAAAGTACAATAAACATGACAAAAAACATGTCTAGGCAAATATACACACACACAAATATTACCCAATCTCTTTCCAAGCCTCCTGCACACTGACCTTATCAACCCAATTAGATGGCTTCCCATTTCCAAACCAAAGTTAAAAGCAGTAAACATATCATTAAGAAAAATGGGCAAAGGTTAGCTTCCTGCAGAATTGTTCTTACAATAGCTATGATTTTTGTCAATTTGTTCTGAGAAGTGACAACTGCTACTGGAATAATCTGTTTTATGCTGCTCTCACTGACATAATCTAGCAGCCACCGTTGAATACAACATTATAGAACTGGAAGGGGCCATGGAAATAATTTAATTTTTCTTCCTCATTCAGGAAGTAAGAAAAATGAGGGTCTGAGAGCTTTAATTACATCCCTGAGTCAGATATTTGAGGTATACCAAGTTTCCTTACAGATAAAATTTAGAATTAGTCTGTGAGCTCTAAAAGCTAAATGCAAAAAATATATATCCCACCAAGAAATGTTAGTTTACAAATTGTGAGGAACCTACCATTTCTAGTCCATCTCCACTGATATATTGGAAGGTCATTGAGTTTTACATCTTGAAACACACCAGTAACTCTAAACCTCGAAAATAATGGGGGTCTAAACTAAAGCGGGAGCACTGAAAACAGTGAGGAAAGGATATTTTTTAAATAAAAGTAATGGGGGAGGGTGACTCCTGATTGATGGGCTATAGTGATGGTCTTCAATCTCACTTCTCACCCACATCTGCTGATTGTTCTAAATGATTCTTCAGGCTGATCTTCCTGAAACCCCAGTTTTACCTTCCAAGACAATGCTCATGGCCTACTTTAACTGAATTCCCTAGAAACAGAAGCTGACACTAGGAGTCCTAGATAAGTCACTTATTAGAGTTTCTAGGAAATAGAACGAAATGGGAAAGGAAGGCTGCAAGATAAAGGCGTGTCCACAAAGGTAACACTGGCTCAGTAATGCAGGCCACTTTGGAGACAGTAGAAGCCAGTGCTATTCAAAACATGGTCTGTAAAGCTCTGTGGTCTGAGAACCAAGCGTGCCTGGTCCATGATGAGGTAAGATGCTTGCAGCTAAGTCTGGAAGTCCCCTGTTTATTTCAGCTGACATTTCTTTCACAGAGCTGTTTTCCTTGGAAAGGAAGCAGTGTGTAGGTTTCCGTTCTGCCACAAACTCATCTTGCCTGGATGGTAAGAAGTTTGCAGACTGGCTACTTTGAGTACACTGGTAGAAATCACCCCTCAGAACTGTCCTGACCAGGGGAGAGGAAGCTGCATCATTTATATCCCATTATCATCAATCAGTGCTTACGGACTTGCCCCTGGGGGTATGGCGGGAAACCGCCTAGACACTTCCAGACCTTGGCAAGGAGATGGAGGAGCTCTGGCAGCCTGAGAACAGGCCATTCACAAGGAAATACCAGTGCTGCCTGTTTGCGGGAGTCATGCAACACCAGTGCAAGGAACAGGCACAGCACTCCAAGGGAAGAAGGGAAGAACAGGAACACTGTTTGCTCGATTGCCTGGAAAGTCCACACTTTGTCCTATGGCATGCTGCCTGCTACATCTGGTCTCCGTCTTTTCAGTTTTATCTCTAATTACATCCTATCCCAGTCCATGTCCATCTCCCTCTACAGTAGTGGTTTTCAATTTTGCTGACACACAGCAATCACCTGGGGAGTTTTTTGTTTAAAACTACTGACGCCTGAATTTTATACCCTTTCAATCTTTTTTTTAAGATTTTATTTATTTATTTGACAGAGAGAAAGAGATCACAAGTAGACAGAGAGGCAGGCAGAGAGAGAGTGGGGAACAGGCTCCCCGCTGAGCAGGGAGCCAGACACGGGGCTCGATCCCAGAACCCTGAGATCATGACCAGAGCCAAAGGCAAAGGATTAACCCACTGAGCCACCCAGGTACCTCCACACCCTTTCAACCTTAAGTTTATCGGTTGAGTAAGGCCTAGATGGTGGGATTTTTAAATTCTCTCCCTCAGGTGATTCTCTCATGCAGCCAGGATTGAGAACCAGTGCTTTTAAGCTTTTATATCAAACTGCTTGTGATTCCAGAAGTCTGGCACTGATCAGCTTTGCTTGCCATGCCCTGAACCCCATAGAAATGACCTTTCCCTGGTCTTTGGCTTGGAAAACCCAATATTCATTTAAAATGCTATTCTTGAAGGCTCAATTAAACTGCCATTTTCTCAGTTCTAATGGTTAATAAACACATGTCCAAGGCATTCAGTAGTATACTTAGCACCTAACCAAAGTGAAGGAAATGTCCTTTTATATATTGCAGATATATATAATAATTTAAACCCCTAAAAAAGCAATATGGATATATGAATCACATGCTTTGATCTAGAACATTCCTGAAATCCTAGAACAAAGAAATAATACCAAACATTAAAGAAAAAACCTTTATGTACAACTGCACTGCATGCCTTCAGTGAGAAACCACCTAAGTGTTCATCATGAACAGAACAGTTACATAAACAATGTGGTAGTCCTACAGTGGAATATATCAAATGAAAGTATACTTCAGAAGAGTTTTTAATAATCTAGGGAACTGGGAGTGCTTGGGTGGCTCAGCTGGTTAAGGATCTGACTCTTGGTTTCAGCTCAGGTCATGATCTCAAGAGTTGTGAGACTGAGCTCCTCCCCACCCCATCAGGCTCCACAGTCAGTGGGGAGTCTGCCTCTCTCTCTCTCTAAAATAAATAAATCAACCTTTAAAGAAATAATAATTTAGGGAACTGTTTATACTGTGACCAACCAACCACACAAACATATACAGTTTATAAAATTGCAAATACAAATTATTCGTATTTTTCAAAAATGCATTTAAAAAGATGGGACAAATAAAAAATAAATCAATCAACAATTATTCTGAATGATAGGATTTAAAAATCCAAAAAAAATCATTAAAATTATCCTACGATTACTATGGTTTGACTTGTTAAAAAAATTAAACTATGCCCTTTAATATTTCCCCTGAGAATTAATTTCTCTCATCAGTTATAACACATCACTAATGTATATCTCTCTGTGGCCCTTGGATTACACCTTTTATTTTTTATTGGGGCATAATTTACATTAAAATCTTCAGGACATACACGTGCTGTTGAATTGGTTTTGACAAATTTGCTTTGACAAACAATTCCAAAAATTGGTTTTGACAAATTACTCGAGAAAGCTTCCTGGTAGCCATCCCAACTCAATCTACCTCCCACCCGTGAGAAGCAACCACTAATCTGATTTATATCAACCTAAAAGAGTGTGCCTATTCTAGAATTGCGTATAAAGGGATCACAGACTATGTACTTTTCCTCCCTTTACTCAGAATAACATTTTTGAGATTTATTAATATTACTGCATTTATTAGTAGTTAGTTCCTTTTTATTGGTGAGTCATACCCACTATGTGAATACACCACAGTTTGTTTAGCCAGACTCCTGTTGATGAACATCTGGGTTGTTCCAGTCTGGCTATTATAAATGAAGCTACTATGAACATTGTTGTATAAGGTTTTTGTGGACATTGGCTTATATTTCTCTGAGATAAATATGTATGTTTTAGGCAGCCTCCAAGATGGAACCTAATGATCAATGAATCCATGCTTTTGCATGGTGGCACTTCTAACACACACACACACACACACACACACACACACACACACCCCGCCCTGATTAGGGCTCATCTATGTAATCAGTAAGGTACTGGGAAAAAATTACAGAGCATGTCCTTTAAAACTACAACATAAAAACTGCTACCTTGCTTTCTCTGGGATCATTCACTCTGGGGGACACCAGCTGCCAAGAGGACGCTCGAGAAGGGATATGGCAGAATACACATGGCAAGGATCTGAGGTCTTGTGCCAGCTGCCACCCTCATCTTGTTAGTCATGGGACTATGCCATCTTTGAAGCAGAACCTCCAGCCCCAGTCCAGGTTTCAAGTGACCGTAGGCCAACACATTAACTGAAACTTCATGTGGGAAAAAAAAAAAAAAAAAAAAAGGAAATTTCATGTGATATTCTGTGGCCAAACCAGCTAGCTAAGCAAGCTCCTGAATTCCTGACTCCCAGAGACTATATGAGATAATAAATGTTTACTGTTGTTCTAAGCCATTTGGGTTTGGTAGTCTATAATGCAGATAACTACTATAATCTAAGCGTGGAATTGGTGGATCATAGGGTACATGTATATTCAGTGTTTTGAGGGATACTAAAAATTTCCCAAGGTAGTTGTCCCATTTTACACTTTCATAGTTATGAATTGTTCATTTTCACCAACACTTGGTATCATCAGCTTTTTTCACTTTAGCATTCTAGTAGATGTGTAGCCATATTTTATCGGGATTTTAACTTAGATTTCAGTGGTGACTAATGATATTGACCATTTCATGTGCTGATTGTGTGCCTGATATTTTATGTATTATTTACACTCCTTTTACAAGACTATAAAAAACACCTCTCATGGAGTTTGATATGAATAAGGGATTAAAAAAAGCTTGATTAAAAAGTTAATAAACAGATGAACAGAGTTTTCCCTTCAAAACTTATGAATAGAAGTAACCCTGAGCTCTTTCAAGCATAGGAATTATAAAATGCACATTAAAATCTATAGTTTAATTATGGTGGCAGAAATTTATAATGAGATGTTACAAGTTTCTTTCTTTCATTTCCTAGGAGAAAATATGTCATACTTCCCTTTTCTTATTTATTAGGATTTTTCTTCCTCAGTGCACTTGGCACTGCACTAAAAGTCTTACAGTATAGGATGGGAATAGAGTAAACCTCTTAGATATCAGAACATGGAGGAACAGTGACATATGAGTTAAATTAGCAAAATCAACACAAAGCAAATTAAATCTAATGTATGAGGAGACAGCCTTAGAAGATGTTATGTTAATAAAGCCAAAAACATGCAGGCCTTGAGCATAACCTAATTAACAGTGTAAACATATCTACAGATTCAACTTGCCATTATTGGTGGAATGGTCACATTAGAAAAAGATAACAGGTAACCAGGGAGCCAGAATTTCCTATAATTTATTTAGTATGTAGAGGAGAGAACAATATTGAATGAGGAGCAGGACACAACACAAGAATTCTAATCACTGAAGAGGTGTTCTCTATTGTGGAGCAGAGGTGAATCAGCAGGTCTGTTTATTGTGGCCTAGATGAAAGAACTTCTCCTTTTACCTTTGTTCAGACCCCATGATAACCAAACAGCCTCATGACTAATTTAGCTTCTCACAAGGGTACATGCTGGAGCAGACCTGAGCATTCAGATCCCAACACAAGAAACAGTTCCCACTGCAAAAGAATGAATGGATCCAGGAAGGATGAGCTAATCAGATAATGAGGACATTCTAGTTGGGTTGCCAGTAATATATCACATATTTAATTAAGATGGGAGATAATGATTTCACAAACAGGAAATTTAGTTGTACTAAAAAAACCCCAAAAAACAAAAAACACAACTTTTCATTGTTCTATTACTGTACTTAATTCCTATCTTAAACCCCATTTTCTAGGGCCAATAACCAATTTAATCACTTCAAGGTATTTTTCAGTCATACCATGGGTTCTTCTGTCATAGGAAGATTCTCCCAGTGAAATCAGGGCTCTCCACTCTCACCTCCCCTCATCTTTGGTTGTAGCATCTGAGAGTTAGAGAATGGATGGCTGGAAGAGCTACCATGTTGTAGAACTCCAAAAACACCAATCATGACAATATTAAAGTTTCTTCTTGGTCAAGATTTGTCCACAAATGTTAGCATCCACTACTAATGAGCAAATAAGTGGGGTTTTCCTGTCAGTACTTAGGAATAGATATTCCTTCTCCATGAGATCTTTTGAAGGGAAGGGTTGCATAATCACCTCCACACAAATTAGCCTGTGAATTCCCTTTTGACCAAAAGATTTCTTTGGATCAAAGGTAGACAACTCTACCAACTTCTGCACGATTCTGAGGGCACCTGAAGAGCAGCATACTCATAATCTATTGTGGTCAAGAAAACCACCCAAAACTTACAACAATAATTTTATTATGTTCATAACTGGTAGGTCAGATCTTCAAGGACTGGGCTGGGTGTTTCTTCTGCCTCCCCTGGGAACACTTGGTGGTATCTGGCTGATGGCCAGACTGGTTTGGAAGTCCAAGATAGTTTCACTCACATGCCTGCTGTCCTGGTGAGAATAGATGGTTGGCTGAGCTTACCTGGCCCCTGCTCCCCATCCAAGCAGTCTTAGGTAAGCTCTCCAACATGGTGGACAGACTTCTTCCATGACAGCTGGCTTTCCCCCTGAAGGGGCATTCTAAGAGAACCATGTAAAAGCTGCTCAACTTGTTAGCTAGCTTGGAAGTCACAGAAGCTCACTTCTATCGCATTCTAGGGGGTGGATAAGCCACTAGACCAACCTTCTTTCAAAGGGAGGAGAATTAGCATCTGCCTAGCCATGGGAAGAAGCAAAGACTTTGTGGCCATTTTTAAGCTGGCTTGGAAAGGGAAAGAGCAACCTTTCCAAACCACTGTGGGCATCATAAGAAACTCAGTTAGGTTAACTCAAATTGTCTTGGCCCACATTATCCCCTCATGTCACGCTATATAACATCATACATCATCCCTGTTCAAATAGTGTCAAACCATCCCAGGATGTGATGTAATTGCCACCTGGGAAGGAAGACACAGGTGCTCACTGTTCTTGGAGCCCCAAATCACTCCAGGCTTTTATCATCGCCTCTTGGGGGCTCAGTTTTGGAGACACTGCAGGACAGGGGGCTTTCTTTCAAAGACCAATACCCACATGTACTCCGATTCCATCTTCCCTAGCTCTTTTGTTCTACCCAAATCAGGAGGATCCTCATCTTTACCAAGCAACCAGGACAAACAGGCCCTGACTGAATAAACTTTCTTGCTCACCTGGAATTTAGGCCTGGGCTTTAGAATTCAAACCTCAAAGCCTTTACATATATATATATATATATATTCCTCCCCCCACCCTTCCATGGTCTACTGAAGCTTTTCTTTTGAGTCAAGGAGACCAAAATCTAGATCAGAGGCAAACAGGACTACAGGTAAAAAGGACTGCAGCAGAAAAAAAAATCATCTCACAACTTGGCTCAAAATAATTATTCTGTCACTTTTATAAATGACGCTTTTCCATTAGTCACTTATGAGTTTGTTCAATTCCTTCTCTCAGAGACCGTGAGCTGATTAAATCTAGGTGCAATGATACAAGTCAATCACTGGACCTGCAAACCTGAGAACCCAACTCACTTCACTGAATTCCAACAAGGGCACTCTCTAGAGCTCTACTTCGTAATACTAGGAATTAAAAGCTACCTTTCATTTCGTTGGCACCTAACACTGTATGAGGTGCTTTGTCCATATTATTTTATTAAATACAATAAAAATTCTATGAGGTAATTCAATTGTTACATCTATTTTATAGATAGAGAAACTGAGACGGAGATCTCTCTCTCTCTCTCTTGGAGAAGGTCCCACATGGGCGCCTGGGTGGCTCAGTGGGTTAAAGCCTCTGCCTTCGGCTCAGGTCATGATCTCAGGGCCCTGGGATCGAGGCCCGCATCGGGCTCCCTGCTCAGCGGGGAGCCTGCTTCTCCCTCTCTCTGCCTGCCTCTCTACCTACTTGTGATCTGATCTCTCTCTGTGTGTCAAATAAATAAATAAAATCTTAAAAAAAAAAAAAAAAAGAAGGTCCCACAGTGACAGGTACTCTAACGTACGTCATCAAACTTACAGTTCAGACTCTCAACTACTGTGCTTCTGGTGCTTTCATGCTTGTTTTATAACCACAAAAAAATGTAATTTGATTATTGCAACTACTTTCTGACAAAACCTCCTTTGGTTACACTGAACTCTGACTACAGTCATGTATATTGACTGAGCTTTAATTTTAGACAACTATTTGCCAGAAATCTTTTGCAGCACACCAGCCAGGAATTTTAATGAATCAGTATATGGATATGAAGGTTTAACATAGCTAGAAAAAAAACAAGAGATAATAATAGTAAATCCAGGAAATATAATAGAACACATAAAGGCAAATAGTCTAAATGTCGGTTTTACCTATCATCTGAATACAAACCTCAAAAAAATTTTTTAAAGATTTTATTTATTTATTTGACAGAGAGAGAGAGAGAACCAAGCAGGCAGAGCGGCAGGCAGAGGGAGAGGGGGAAGCAGGCTCTCCACTGAGCAGGGAGCCCAACGTGGAGCTCTATCCTAGGACCCCAGGATCATGGCCTGAGACGAAGGCAGACACTTAACCGACTGAGCCAACCAAGGCGCCCCTCAAAAATAGTTTTTAAAAAATCAGACAATGGGCGCCTGGGTGGCTCAGTGGGTTAAAGCCTCTGCTTTAGGCCCAGGTCATGATTTCAGGGTCCTGGGATTGAGGCCCGCATCGGGCTCTCTGCTAAGCAGGGAGCCTGCTTCCCCCTCTCTCTCTGCCTCCCTCTCTGCCTCCTTGTGATCTCTCTCCCTCTGTGAAATAAATAAATAAAATCTTTAAAATAAATAAATAAATAAATAAATAAATAATCAGACAAGATGGATATTTTTGGACAATAAGAAATAAAAAAACCTATAAGGATTCCCGAGTAGCTCAGTTGTTAAATGTCTGACTCTTGATTTCGGCTCAGGTCATGATCTCAGGGTTATGAGATGGAGTCCCACACTGGGCTTCGTGCTGGGTGTTGAGCTTGCTTAAGATTCTCTCTCTCCCTCACCCTCTGCCCCTCCACTTCCCACCCAACTCATACACAAAAGCACATTCTCTTTCTCTCTCAAAAATAAAAAAATAACAACCTATAGATTGACTATTATGACTTCACTTTTTCTTGACATGAGAAGTTCTTTAAAGTGACTGTGCTGAGAAATCTTTCTTTGTATCCCTGTCACATCTGGTGACAGCAAAGTTAATTTGTTAATCCCCAGTTGCAGACTAAAAAAGTAGCAGACTTCAAGAGAGTAGAACTATAATAGTAAAGTAACAGTGAATCATGCATTCCAAATCACAGCTGCTCAAATAAATAAAATATGGTGCCCCAGAAAACCCAAAGAAAAAAAATCGGTTGGGATCAACCTTTACAAAAATGTAAGCCTTAATGCACTGTGTCTTGACTCCAAACAGTTTTATAAATTAGAAAAGATATCTTAAAATACAGTTACTTGATTTTTCAATTGAGAATAGCTCTTCTTTTAAATGCATTTTAAACAATCCTTTTTTACACTGCAAGAAAAATCATATATAGACAAAAACTACACAGATGCTAACAGCTAGAAAAAAACAGGCTGGAACCAGAAGAAACCAGCCTGAAAGAGCTCCCCAAAACTCAGACATAACTTCAATATTGGTACTGGTCTCAAGTTCTGTTTTAATATTCCCCTAAATTCCCTTCATCACCAATCCCATCTGACACCCCTCCATCCTTAGCTGTCCTTCCTGGACCTATATAAACTGTGTTAAACTGATAGATCCCAACATCACCACCCAACACTCTAAGCCTGAAGATGGCTATCTTTGTTGTAATAACTTCTGATCCGTCTTTGCACTGACCACCTATTCTCTGACACAAAAAGGGAAAAACATACAAATATATACATATACATAGATATACATGTGTACATTCTTCACAAACACCTAAACACTTGAACTTGCAATCAAAGTTTCAATAGTAAAATATATATATGAACCATCAGTTATTAAATGGATAATAATATATAAGTGGATATGGTTAATATATAGTTGATACTTGGTAAATGTTAGTTCCTTTTCTATTTCAGTTATGCCAAAAATATAAATATCAAAAACTAGGAATAGGTGAGGAAGAATAGTAAAAGTCTTTCACATAATACCAAAGATACACCTTTCATGAGGTGAGGGAATTGATTTTGTTGATTGATGGATTCTTGGCACCCGGCCATAGTAGCATTCAATAAATACATGCCGATGATCGTGGAATAGGAAGGAGGGAAAGGGAGTGGGGAAGGGAGCAAGTCTGGCTAATGAACTGTGTGGCTCATACTGTAATATTGTTTCACAAGATGAGTGGTTCTGATTCAAAAGCTAAGAAATCACTTCTTCCCCTAAAATACAATGTATTTACTCTAGCTCTATAGGAGAGTGGTTAAGCTCACTGGCTAGAGTCAGACTGGAGTTCAGTTCAAAGCCCATTCTATCCCTTTGACTTGTGTGATCTTGTTCAAGTGCCTTACCCTCCCTAAGCCTCAGTTTTCTTACCTGAAAAATAGTTACAGTAAGTAATGCACAGAATTTAGTATCTGTTGTAGACTAAATTATGTCCCCCTAAAATTCTTAGGTTGAAGCCTCAATCCTCAACGTGAATGTATTTGGCAATAGGGCCTTTAAAGGGTAATTAAGGTTAAATGAGTTCATAATGGTAGGTCTCTAATCCAATATAACTGGTGCCCTCATAAGAAGAAGAGACACCAGGAGGGCACGGGAGCAGAGGAAAGGCCATGCAGAGGACACAGTGAGGAAGAAGCCATCTAAAAACCAGGAAGAGGGGCTTCAGTGGAAAGTAACCATGCCAACATCTTGAAATTAGACTTACAGTTTCTAGAACTAGGAGAAAATAGCAGTTCTTTAAGGCACCCAGTCTGTGGTATTTTCTTATGGCAGGCTGAGTGACTGACTAATATAGTATTTCATAAAGCTGTATGAGCACTGGACTAGAAAATAAATGTAGGAAGTGCCATGCCTGTGGTGCTGAGTGGCTCAGTCGGTTAAGCGTCTGCCTTCAGCTCAGGTCGTGATCCCAGAACCCTGGGATCCAGTCACATATCAGCCTCCCTGCTCAGTGGGGAGCCTGCTTCTTCCTCTCCCTCTGGCACTCCCCCTGCTTGTGTGCTCTCTCTCTCTCTCTGTCAAATGAAAAAATAAAATCTTTAACAACAACAACAACAACAACAACAAAAAAAAAGAAGTGTCATGCCTAGCATATAGGTGCTGCCTATAAAATCCAACTAATATTGTTGGCAGACAATTCTCCGTAAGTCTCCCACATTTCTGCACATCTTAGCAGAGACTCTGAAAGCTTTGGGTTAGATGTATATTTTCAAGGATGTTTGTAGAGGAAAGAGCCTTAGAAAAGAGAGAGAAAAACAGTGTTTTCATCTGGAGCAGAGGGAAGGTTGGCCTATTGCCCAATGTAATTATGATAATGCTTCACTCCACGACAAAGGTTGGTCAGGTTTGCTGTAACCTATTAAAAAAGCTTCAGGTTCCCTAAGCTCAGAGTTCCTTGACTGAGATGCAAACCTACTGTGTTTGTGCAGCATCGAATGTGGCTGTTCCATTTTGCCTCCAAAGAACTTGGGGGGAAAGAGGAAATGACAGCGACTTAAATCTCACATTGTTTGCAATGTCATGAATCATCATGGCCTTTTTCTCTGACCCAAGAGTCTCATGTCTTCTGGTAGCATTTCTGAAACTATGTCAAGCTAACATTTTAGCTTATACGTAAGGCACAACTCAGATTCTTCACAGTTCTTGACAATTATTAATACCCTTATCATTATTATTATTATTACCCTTATTCTACTATTTAGGAAATAAGAGCATAAGACAAAAAATTTAAATACAACCTTAGAAAGGGTAACCACTTCTGAATTAGGGTCTTACTAGTTAAGGAAATTACCAAAGAGATCATATGTCTTCCTAAAACCAATCCTTTCAGTTGTGCTCCTATACTCTTTCTTCTCCCCATTACCTCTTCTCTCTGATCCCTCCAAAACTTCACCTCACACTATAAGTACCTTCTATCTGTCTCTCATTCATAGCCAGACCTCTATTAAGAGCTGCAGTTTGAGGTGCCTGGGTGGTATAGTAGGTTAAGCATCCAGTTCTTGGTTTTGGCTCAGGTCATGATCTCAGGGTTCTGAGATCATGCCCCACATCAGGCTCTGTATTCAGCATGGAGTCTGCTTAAGACTTTATCTCCCTCTCCGTCTGCCCCTGACTCTCCCCCTCCCCCGGTGACCTCTCTAAAATAAATAAATAAATCTTTTAAAAAATTTGTTTAAAAAAGAGTCACATTCCTTATCAGCTTTTCCCCCCCTCACTGCTTCCTTACTCTTCAGTTACCTCAATATGACATACCTCACCATCTCTACTCACACAGTTTTGGAAAGGTTACCAAGAGAGGTAACATCTCCTTGTCAGTAAATGCAATGGGCATCTGTCATTCCTCCTCTTATTGGACCCTTCTGCAGCATTTAATATTGGCATTCAATCTCTCCTTCTTTAAAACTCTCTCTGTTTGTTGTAACGTTACACTCTTCTGAATTTCTCCTATATTCTCAATCTCAAGCTCCTATACTCAAGCTTTAAATAGTTCAGCTTCTCAGGGCCCAGTCCCAAGTCCCCACCTCTTTGAGTATATTGTTGTCTCTCCCTGCGTGATCTCATTTGTGTTCACAGGCTCGGTCATCAACAATCAATCACAAATTTAATCTTTGAACTAGACCTCTCCTCTAAGATCCAAACTCCTCGATCTAACTCAACATTCCTTCTTGAATTTTTTTAAAGCACCTCAAGTTAACTATATATGAGTCTAAGTCTTTGCTTGCCTCTCTTTCTTCCCATGCTAACACAGAGCAATAATGCACATCATTTGAATGAATTAAGATATGCTGATGCAGGAGACTTTTACTTTGGTGGCCCCCAAAAAACCATGTTTCCCAGCACCATACCTCCTTGTCATCCCCTTCCTTTGAACCTGGGGTGGCCTTATATACTCCCTTTAACCAACAAAATCTACAGAAGTAACCCAGATCCAATTTCAGGCCCAAGCATTACAAAAGCCTGGAAAGTTCTACTCCTTTACTCTTGGGTACCCTAAACTGCCATGTAAGAGGTTCCACCACTGGAGAGATTGCCTTATACACCATGTGAAAAGAGAGAAGGCCAGTCATTCAGGCATTCCAGCTGAGCCTAGCACCAGACCACAGCTGGCCTATCAGCTGAATACAGCCATGTGAGTGACCACCACCACCACCACCAGGAAAGTGATTGCATGCTGAGCCCAGTCCAGGTTTAAGAATCATGAGAATAGTAAAAATGGTTATTTTTAAGCCATTAAGTCACGGGGTAGTTTGAATGTAGTTATAAAGGAACATCTAAGAACTAAGAATAATTAGGTATTACTTTTTTAAAATTCCATATAAATTCACTGATGCATTGGTTATTTTTTAATATCAATATTTTCTTTTTTCTGCTTAAAATAAAAAGCCAAAGAATCCTAAGTTGAGAACTGTGAGACTCTAGAAGATAATTTACTAGCAGAAGTATATGCCCCTTATCACTCATAAATAATACATATTCTGGCAGCTTGGATAAATTCTCTTCAGAGCTTCAGTATTCTTTTTGAGATTTATTTATTTATTTGAGAGAGAAAGCACCTGTGAGTCGGGGGTGGGGGAGTGCACAGGAATAGAATCTTCAAGCAGACACCCCACTGAGTGTGGAAGCTGACCGACCGGGTGCTCCATCCTGCAACCCATGAGATCATGACCTGAGTGGAAACCAAGAGCCGAACAGTCAACCAACTGAGCCATGCAGGTGCCCCTCAGTACTCTTTTAGTACAACATTTCTCTAGTGTTACTTTTTAAAGTTGGTGATCCATTGTTTGCACTCAGAAATGAAAACCACAAAATTAAATCATTCCTCTCACAGGGTTAACAAATATACCTTTCTTATAAAACCTTATGCTTGTCAATCACGTGTTCTCCTGAGATTAGGCCATCAGAGTTGCTTGACAGCAAAGTTCTTGGAGGTAGGTAAAATAGAAGTATTTACAGTGCAAGATGACAAGAAAAACATTTACACCTGAACCTGAAGTTTTCAGATTATTTCAGAGACGTTAGGAAGATACAGGTACCCTTTATTCCCAATTCATAAAAGATCTTCTAAATTCTGAAAGATACCATTACTTACCAAAGCTAATAAAAAAATCCATACTATCAGACAGATCTCTTTCAACAAAGGCCTTAACAACTAAAATGCTCACATCCCAAATGACGGCCCGCCTACTACCATCAAAAAAAGTAAATTCCTACACAACTAACTTCTCTGAACAAAGAGTTGGGGGGTGCCTGGGTGGCTCAGTGGATTAAGCCTCTGCCTTAGGCTCAGGTCATGATCTCAGGGTCCTGGGATTGAGCCCCACATCGGGCTTTCTGCTCAGCAGGGAACCTGCTTTCTCCTCTCCCTCTGCCTGCCTCTGCCTACTGGTGATCTCTCTCTCTGTCAAATAAATAAAATCTTTAAAAACAAACAAACAGTTGCTTCTAGCTTTCAGAAAATTAGTTCTAAAGTAGTTGGTCAAGTAGCAAGAATCAACACGTGATTTTGAATACTTCCACAGCTGCAAGCATAAAAGTTATTCAGCAAAGTTTCATTAGAGAAATCTGGAATTTAGCCCAATCATTTTGGACAGAAATGGTCTTACATAACTCTTCTTCAATCTAAAGGCAGTTTAGACTCCTCTCAGAAGGAGCTATTTCTGCTGAAGGGACATTTTCACTCTATTACATTAATTGTTTAGATAGTGCTGACCACATAACACCCAAACTCCCCAAAGGAAAAAACACATCAGCATGGTCAGGACAACAAGCCTCATGGGAGTCTATGCTGGCTACAATGTAGATTTTGAGCTTATGGTTCATTTTTTTTAATTAACAATAAATTATGAAAGATAAAAAAATCTAACAAAAAATACCCTACAGCTTTTATATAAAACACTGACATGTGAATCTAAAAACACTTAAAAACCTCTTGAGGGCTTTACTCACTTTCAAATGAGTTTTTAATTACACTGACGTAACGGAGTTTTTTTAGACATCATTTAATAATGTTACCAAAAGAGAGGTTCTGAATTAAAACAAGACCCTATTCCTGAATATTGCAGTCTGGGTAAAAAAGGAACAACGTAATACATCTTTTGCAATGGGGAAGTTCATTCTAGTATTGTGTTTCTCATTCCTTGAGAGCTGCCCATATCCTGCGTGGGTGAATCATTCTAGATCTTTCTTTGCCATTAAAAAGGCACTCTGACCGCTGGTGTAACTCACCATTGTTTTGGCAAAAACAACAGTGTGGGGCATTGATTTTAATTCCACTTGATATAAGAACAAAGCACTTGGGAACTTCTCTCCATATGAAAAAAGTATTCCTTGATATTTGATTGTCATGATGTTTTACTAAAGAGAAGAACTTCAGGTCAACAGTAGAGAAGAAACTGTTAGGCTAAATGAGTTGGATAGCACAAGAAAAGGTCTCAGCCTCTATTATGTTTACAAAACTTCCTTGAGGAGTTTTCCAAAATCACTTGGCAGCCTAAAGTGAACTGACGCTTAGAAAGCAATGGTATGGTAAACATCATCCATCAGAATTAGGTAGGCTTTGGCAAAGGCTCTGGAAGATGTCAGATGAAACCCTTGGTTCTGGCATGAATAGGGTTTAAAGTTTGTTCTTTCCACTGGTCTCTCACTCTCCCAACAGCTTGCATGGAGAATGTAGTGATGACCTGAGGGATGCTAAGAGGTACAAGCTTGAGACAGAAGAAAGAGAATGCATGTTCATGTAGAAAAAGAAAGCAGATAAAATTGGCAATAGTTCATAATTAAAACTATGTATGGGGGGAACAAATTCATTCTCCCATTTTCCAATGGTGACATCATGATTTAACTCGGGAAAACCACATTTCCCCAACTCGGCCAATTTTGATGTAAGACCTTCCCCTGATTACAGTGATGTGTTCAATGATGGTCATGTGACCTACATAAGACTCCCATGAGATTCAATCCTGAGACTTTCATTAAAACTATTAGAACAGGGGTACCTAAGTGGCTCAGTCCGTTGAATGTCAGGACTCTTGGTTTCAGCTCAGGTCATGATCTCAGGGATGGGGGAGGGGGAGTGGGGGGGTAGAGGGT